>PVIR01002414.1:0-75007 GCA_004026965.1 Petromus typicus
GCAATCCTCCTGCCTCTGCCTCCCGAGTGCTGGGATTACAGGCGTGAGCCACCACGCCCGGCACTGTGGTATGTGGTACTGGTTGCTGCTGGGCGTGAGTCTCCATGCCCAGTATGGTATGTGGTTACCGGGGAATCGAACCTGGGCCCTTGCGCTTGCAAGACAGGCGCCGGAACCACTGAGCTAACTCCCCGGCCCCATTAAATATTTTTATTACCAAAACAAAAATAGGTTTTAAATTTGGGATTTTGAAGCACCCTATAGTTTTTCCTAGTGAATACCTTTCTATTAATAAATGCTACAAAATTAGGATATGAAAATTCAATTGCCCTTTTTGTCATGATCAAAAATAAGAATAGCAGTCAGGCACTATAACGTGCATGCCTATAAGCTCAGAGACGTAGGAGTCTGAGGCAGAAGGACCACAAATTCAAGGTCAACATGAGCAACATAGTGAGCCTCTGTCTCAAAACTTCGAAAAGGAAAAACAGCCTTAGAATACAGCTGAGCAGTAGAACACCCCTAGTTCAGATCCCCAGGAATTAGAAAATGTTGTTAGTTAATATTTAAAATGATTTCTTATGTCCTAATTATCTAGAAGTTCAAGTATTGGTTTTTTAGGTTTCCGTCTCCTGGGGGCTGGGGACTGAATCTGGGATCATCACAATGTGCTCCATCCCCAGCTCTTTGTTTTGTTTTGTTTTGTTTTGTTTTCATTTTTAGATGGGATCTTGCCATATTGGCTGAGCCGGGCTTGACCTCGAAATTCTCCTGCCTCAGCCTCCCTAAATGCTTAGCCAGGTGCTTTTCTAATGGATTTGGAAGTAGAGTTTGTGAGCAGGCTAACACGAAATGGGAGTTTCTTAACAAAAAGGAGGAAAGCAGGTTCCCTGAAACCACTGGCTCCTTTCTACAAATGCTGTTGTCCTCAGGATAAGAGCTGTTCCCAGACAGTGTCCTGATCCAGGGACCCTCATGAGTGGGTGGAGCCTCGAGACATCTGCACCTTCATTCCCAAGACAAGTTCCCATCAAACGCCAATGTCCAACCAAACCGAGCTGCTGTCCAATGCCCTACCACTGTCTATTTTCATTTTTAAGTGAATCCAGGTTAAAGGTCATATTAGGAAGGCCGCATGCTGTCAGAGGGCAGCAGAGCTCAGCTCTTAATCATCCAGGTGGCATCCAAGCTGGACCCGCAGCCCAGGCCTCCCGTTTCCTCCTGGCACAGAGTTCTCCGACTGGGCAACTTCCAGCAGCACTCAGTCTGAGGTGCTGTGTAGAACGACACACAGGTTTTGCCTTGGGGTTGTGGCAAGGGGAGGAAAAGAAGCCCCCCTCGGAGAGTTCTCTCTCGCTCTCATCAACAATCCAGCAGAGAAGATGGCTCAGGGTGGACGGAGGCTTGCACAGCCCTTGAAGCATGTGGTGCCAGGACAGCAGCCTCCTGCCCCTACAGTTGGCCCCCAGCGACCTGCTGCCGGGCGTGCTATGCCCACTGTGAGGAAGTACTCCTTTAGAACGAAGAATTAGCTATACATTTAATATGGAAGACATTGCCATACGCCAATCACTGTTCCTTCGAACCTCCTCCGAAAGAAAACTGATGGCGAATAATGAACAGGATCTATCCTAAAAGCATTTAGAATTTAGACCGGAACTCGACGAAAATCAGGACAACTCTTAAATGAACTGCAATCGATGTCAACAAAGGTTGAGATTTGTGTTAGATAAGGAAAAGGGACGGTGAGGTGCATGAGGCATGAGCATGGGGCCCCCAGAACCAGAGTGAGGAGAGAGGACGCCAGAGTGGGCAGCCTGGGCCCGAGGGGGGCGGTGCCTGGCGTCCAGGGGGCGAGGGGAGGGGGAGGGGAAGGAGGAAGTGGAGGGAGAGAGGGCGGAAGGGAGAGAGGGAGGGAGGAGAAAGAGGAAGTAGAGGGAGAAGGGGAAGGGGGGAGGACCCCGGAAAGGGTTTCGCCTGCCGTGGGAGTTGTCCAGGGAACATGGACAGGAGGGAGACAGAGGGGTCCGTCTCGTTTATGTTTGTTATGAAGAGGAAAGCGCGTCCTCCCACGGCTCAGTATTCCGATATGAAAAGTTTGTGCCACAAAACAGTTCTCAAGGAGCCGCGTTCAAGAAATCATCTCGAAAATGGGAAGAAATGGTAGGAAAAGAAATTTGTCTCAATTACATTCTTAATTTAAAACTATGGGGTCAGTGAACTAGTACTCTACAACAAGGATGAATTTGAGACTTTTATAAGAAAATAGTTCTACCTTGAAAACATAATGTTAAGTGTAATAAATTGGACATGGAGGCTTAGAGACCATATTGTCTCTATCACATGAGATATCAAAAGTATAAACATGAAAATGTAAAATATAGATAAAAGGAAACAGGTAGATGGACCTTTTGCAAACGGGAAAAAGACCAAGAGAGGAAGGAAGAGGGAAGAAAAGAGAGAAGGAAAGGATCCAAAAAAAGAATTAAGATGCCATGTACAGATACCCAATATGCACAATGAAACTTGTCACTATGTATCACAAACATATGCTAATGAAAAAAACCTAAGGTGGGATGGGGGAATCTAGCTCAGTGGTTCCAGCGCCTGTCTTGCAAGTACAAGGACCCGGGTTTGATCCTCGGTAACCACATACAATACTGGGTGTGGAGACTCACGCCCAGCAGCAACCAGTACCACATACCACAGTGCCGGGCATGGTGGCTCACGCCTGTAATCCCAGCTCTCGGGAGGCAGAGGCAGGAGGATTGCTGTGATATGAGTCTGAGGCTGAGTTTAGGGCCAGCCTGAACCTCAAAGCGAGACCCTGTCTCAAAAATAAAAAAGAAAAAGAAAGAAAAAAACCTCAGGTGGCCAAAACTAAACAAGCAGATGATAGATAGATAGATGATAGATAGATAGACAGATAGATGGATAGATAGATAGATGGATAGATAGATAGATAGATAAGACAAACTGGGAGACCCCTGAGATACAAAAGGGAAAAGACCAAGAGAGGAATATCTACTTAAGAAGTCAACCATTGGAGTAGCAACTGGGCAAAAGGCCAATGTATGACTTGACAATTCTTGGGGAGTTGGATCGATAGAGAACTTCAGACAGACAATGCCATTTCTTAGTACAATGTGTGTCCTGCCGATGCCAACACACACACCTGGCACCTGCAGGCTGAAACTCATGCGCCCTGCATGCCCACTGACCACTGCACGCCCCAGAAGTTTACAGAGTGTCCTTAGGTGGGATTCTGCTGTGGATGCTTAATTATAATGTATTTGGATTTTAACTAGTGCTGCCTTTCAAAGAATATATTGCACAGAACCAGCCAAAGTGAGAGTCTTTCTGCGGTGCGAACAGAGAAACTTGGAAAAAGGCATCCTTACTTCCTGTGTCATTTAGTTGAAGACTATTTTCTTTTTTTATGTGAAAAGTAGGTGTTGGGCCAGGGGTTTAGCTCAGTGTTCCGGCTCCTGCCTTGCAAGTACAAGGGTCCAGGTTCGATCACCGGTAACCACATACAACAGTGCTGGACATGGAGACTCACACCCACCAGCAATCAGAACCACATACCACAGTGCAGGGCGTGGTGGCTCATGCCTGTAATTCCAGCACTTGGGAGGCAGAGGCAGGAGGATTTCTGTGAGTTCAAGGTTGAGTTCAGGACTAACATGAACTACAAAGAGAGACCTTGTCTTAAAAAAAAAAAAAAAAAAAAGTAGGTGTTAGTGTTATAGCCATCTTGGAGTTTGGTTTAAAGAGTCTGTTTTTTCCTTAGAAAAATTATTACTTACTGGTTATATTAAATGTTTGGATATTTAATACCTTTGTGTTTAGTATAATTTATTTTACATATTTATGCTACTAGGAGTTGAACTCAGAGCTTTGGACATGTGAGGCCAGAAATCTACCACTAACCTACATCCTCAGCCCAGTTATATTAAATGTATAATGTACAGAAAGACTAGTCATTCACATAGCTCCTTCTCACTGCATTTAACCCAGTCATGTCCCAAACTGACATTACTGTCAGTGAATTCTTCATGTTTCTCCCCTGGCAGCAAAGCACAGAGGCCACTGTGCAGAGACCCACATTTCTGAGCCACTGAGCTCTGCCTCACGTTTGTGCACAGGATGACACGGACTTGAGCTTTGAGTTGTGTAGAAGCGTGGGGATTGCATTTACTACCCTGAAATACTGGTTCTCTGGGCGCAGACTCCAGAGCAGCAGCCTTGGCTGCACCTGGGAGCTGGTAAAAAGGGCACATGCTCCTTTCTGACTCCAGCGTGCTGCCACGGCTCCCTGGGAACAGGGAGCAGGAAGGAAAGTATCCTGAGCTTCCGGGCAATCCATGGCACATTCAAGTTGAGGATACATAGCAGTGAGTGGCCCATGGAAAGCTGCAGTGAGACTGGTGCAGCAGGTTTGGTGAAGGTTCTGTGACCCATAAGAGAACCGCCTCTAAAATGTCCCCAAATGCCTTTCCGTGCCCTCTGGATGGTACTTACATGCATCTTTAAGGCAAAAATTCCTTTTCTTTCTCCTAGAATTCCCTAACAACATCTGATGTGATAAGTGTACATATGAAATCTGCTGGACTACAATTGGATGAGACTTTGTAAATTGCCTAGAAATGTAATTCTTCCTGTTGGGACCAAGTCTTACTGAGACAATCTCTCAGGACACAACACAATCTTAAAGTCCAACCAAGAGCTTTATTACTCGACTGAGGGCTGTCCTTCCAGGTGGAAGAAGGCAAATGGGTAAACTGGGAAAATCTACTATTCCCCTACATGTTGCCAGGTAGTTTCTAAGCAGAAGTGATTAGGTCATTCTATTGTTAAAAGTGCAGAAGCGAGTCATTACAGAAGCCAATAACAAGTAGATCACTGGTTACCATAGAATAGTACATTCTAAAAACATACAGTTTGTGGCTGTGCACATCAGTTGGGTGGACAATTCCCAAGGAGACAAGTTCCGGGTTCAGAGGGAGGTTACAGGATACAGGGTGGAGGCTTTTAACAAAATGGCTGTGTTTAGGTCAAGTTGGATTTCACATTCTTACTTATTAAGTAGTCTCAGGTCCATGGAACATAGTTTAGGACAAAGTCTGAAAGCTAAAGCGCTGGCTTAACGTTCACATACCTGACATACAGGTGACGCCCCTCCACATGTTCCCTGTAAGATCCCCAAACACTTAACACTTTGGGTGTTAAGAAATTCCACCCCGGAGCCCTAGAAATAAGAAGTGGCATGTCAGAGAGAAGGATGAGCCTGGCGCAGTCAGATGCATAGCAGGACATCTGACAGACTCAGTGTAGGAAGATGACAGACAGACAGACAGTGAGCCCGAGGCATCTCTGCAGTCTCTCTGCTCTCCACTCAGCGACTGACAGATTGCACTGTTAGGATCTTGAATCATTAAGAGGAAGTGACAGTGGGGTTGAGCTCAGTGGTTCCAGTGCCTGCCTCACCAGTGCAAGGTCCCAAGGAGGAGGACGTTATCACTGCAGCAGAGCAGCAGCTGTGGCAGCGAAGGACCCTAGAGTGGGATTCAGCTCACCAGTTTTGTGACCACAAATGAATTTTTAACCCTTCATGTATGGCAGTTTAGCTTCTAGGCATCAGCATCACCCACAGAAATGGCAAAAAAGGCGAGGGATTTAGCTCAGTGGTTTTGGCACCTGTATTGCAAGCGCAAGGTCCTGGGTTCGATCCCCGGTAACCACATACCATATTGGGTGTGGAGACTCACGCCCAGCAGCAACCAGTACCACATACCACAGTGCCGGGCGTGGTGGCTCACGCCTGTAATCCCAGCACTCGGGAGGCGGAGGCAGGAGGATTGCTGTGATGTGAGTTTGAGGCTGAGCTCAGGGCCAGCATGAACCACAAAGAGAGACCCTGTCTCAAAAAAAAAAAAAAAAAAAAAGCAAAAATACTGAATAGGATGACAATAAGGGTGGCTGTGATCACAACTTTAAAGGACTCAGTTCTCTGCCCAGCATGGTGTGAACTGCTCCATCCATGGGAATTATTATTGGTAATAATAATAAGTTCTGCATGTTCTCTTCAGGAATGTTATTTCATTTTCTTATCTCCAAAGTTATACATGCTATTTCATCTTTTGAAGGCCACGCTCCAGATCTGTTTTTTATTTCTATTGGCACATGTTTGCAGTATGGGGTCAAGAGACATCCCACTATTCCATGGCCTCCTCTGTGGGTTACCACCCAGACTGTTCTGTGGTAGCAGGGGTTTCAGCTTCCTTAACATGGTAGGTAGGAAAATCAAGGCACTGTTCATGGTCATGTAGGCCAGAAGAGTGTAGGTAGCAAGTTTCTCAAAGGTTCACTAACCAGAGAGCCACTGAGGACAGGAGAGAGGTGGCATCCCGGGCCCGAGTTCAGGCTTGGAGAGACGCTCAGCAACCAGGTCCTCTTCCAGAGTTGCAGTGGTAGACCTCTGGCCAGCACCGAGAAAATTTAGAAGAAAAAAATTAAATATTACTTTCAAAGTATTAGTGTCTGGAAGTTCTTGGAGTAAAAGTTTTGTAAATGCATTGCCTTATTTTGCTTTGAAAAAGTAGTGAATTTTCCATCAACACCAGAGTATTAAATATATCTTCAAAACATCTCCAGATCAGTGTGTGGACTGAAAGGCTGAAGTAAGGTGATGGTCCTTTTCAAATTTTTTTTTTTTTTGAAACACTTTGTAGTTCAGGCTGGCCCTGAGCTCAGCCTCAAACTCACATCACAGCAATCCTCCTGCCTCTGCCTCCCGAGTGCTGGGATTACAGGCGTGAGCTACCATGCCCAGCACTGTGGTATGTGGTACTGGTTGCTGCTGGGCGTGAGTCTCCACACCCAGCATAGTATGTGGTTGCTGGGGGATTGAACTCAGGTCTTTGGGCTTACAAGACAGGCGCCAGAACCACTGAGCTAAATCCCCAGCCCATCGTTTCCAAAATTTAAACAATATTCCACTTACATAGAATCTTTAGAACAGATTCATTAAAATGCTAAGTACATGAGATGCTACTATAAAATGACTTATTTTTCTGAACAAAAAATGAATTTCTCATAGATTTTTTTAAAACTCTGTCTTCCACAAAAGAAACAAACAGATATCAACACAAATTTTTCTTGTAACATTTCAACCATTCTTTTAAGGTTATGGAGGCTGGGGATTTAGCTCAGTGGTTCCAGCCCTGCCTTGCAAGGACGAGAGCCCAGGTTCGATCCCCCAGTAACCACATACAGCAATGCTGGATGTGGAGACTCACGCCTACCAGCAATCAGTACCACATACAACAATGCCAGGTGTGGGGGCTCACACCTGTAATCCCAGCACTCAAGAGGCAGAGGCAGTAGGATGGCTGAGTTCAGGACTAGCCTAAACTAAAAGAGAGACCCTGTCTCAATAATAATAATAATAATAATAATAATAATAAACTTATCAGAATCATTCAAAAATGAATGTAATTGCATAAATGCATAAGACACCAAAAGGATATACAAGAAAGTAAATAACTATGATTCTTTTTTTTAGGGATAACCATCATAAACATTTTCTCTCAATATTTTTCTGTAGATTTTTCCAAAGTTTAGACTGTATTTTACACACCATTTTTATCTTGAGAGGTACAGCTAATCATTGAATAACAATCATTTCATGGTATTAAAATGTTTTAGGCATCATTTTAAGGGTTTGCGAGTATTATATTATCTCAGTACATCAGATTTAGGCTCCACTGACACTGTGTACCAACTCAGTTAAAGTGGGTTTTGTTATTGCCAGTAAGAAACAAAATAACTCTGAAGCCATCGGTGTCAGTGGGAACCAACTCTACCACCTACTAGTTGTGTGAAAAGGGACAACTCACACTTGTGGGCTTGTTTCTTTATCTGTACAATGGGAATAGTAAGTGTGCTGGCCTCTTAGTTTTGTTGTGAGAATTAGTTGAGTGAAGTACATAAAAGTGTGGCTGGCACATTGTGGATATTCAGCGTATCTTAATTATTCCTACTGTGTCTCATTTCCTTGATACAGGCCTTTTAGATTATTTTTGAATTCTTGCTACTGTAAATGTATGATAAACATCTTTGTATGGTAAACATCTTTGAATAGTTTTAAAAGATGTTCTTTACAATCCAAACACTTTAGCCATTTATTTATGTTTATTTGTTTAAATTGCTTGTTTTTATTTATAAGGCAGTGGTTAAACAGATACTACTTGTCTGGAACAATTGGTTTTGTCAGTCTTTGTCAAAGAATAATATACATTTCTATTGTTTTCTTCTTTTTTTAAAGTGATAAAATACAAATAAAACTACTAGTGATATTTAGTGCCTTCATAGTGATTGGTGTGCATTTTGTCGATCTGTTTTCAGGCCACTGATCCCAAGGATCTCAAACTTAATGCATAGAAGGGGAGAAATGTAAAGGAAACTTTATTGGACCCAAAAATGCCACTGATTAAAAAGAAAAAATATGCTTTCTTGTTCTCAGGTTTTATTGGAAAATTACTGTGGCCATTCCCAAGTCACAGCTGCTTAAATCCTCCCTGGAACATCAGTGCTCACTAAAATCATGCCAGGGTGGTGGTGCATGCCTGTAGTCCCAGCTCTTGGGAGGATGAGGCAGGAGGATCACCATGAGTCCAAGGTCAGCCAGGAACACACAGTGAGTTTAGAGGCAGACTGAACTACATAGCAAGACCCTGTGTCCAAGACAAATAAATAATAAACCTAAACCATCCATTCACCCTGGGTTTGGAAGAGAGAGAAGAAAGGACTGCAACTTCAGGGATCTTTAGGAAGAGCAGCCACCATGGAAGGTCGTTCCTGTCTTCACACTCAGCCATTACAACGGTGACAAGTGATAACTGTTGTCCTGCTTTCTACAGATGAGGAAACTGAGATTCTGAGCTGAGAAGTAATTTGTCAAAATGCATGGGGCTACACATCAGAGGAGAGGCTCAAGCCCAGGCCCACACCCCACCCCCCAGGCCCTGAGGTTTCCTTGACACCACACTGCTTTGGTGAGATAAGAGCATGATACCTGTGTCAGAGTCTCTGACAGCTACACCAAACCTCACTAAACACCTACCAGAAAATGGCAAGCCCTCAAACCAGAGAAAAGCAGGAAAACTGAGTCTTGTGTTCTTAACTGTATTCTGCCCAAAGCCTTGTTTAGTTTCATTTTGTTTGCTCAGTACAATGAGTTTCATATGATACTCAATTTTTTATTTGCAAATCAAGAAAAATTAAAACTTATGGCTCCGGGGCATATAAAATCATGTTCATGGAGGGCCAGTGATTTAGCTCAAGGGTACTGTGCCTACCTTGAAAGTATAACAACCCAAATTACATCCCCAGTAGGACAGACAAACAAACAAACAAAAACAAAAATCATGTTCATGGAGCCTTTGTGTAAAGAGTTAGAAAAGAGTGTGTGGCAGGTATGGACCAGCAGCACTACAGTAATCACCGGCCGGCAGACGTGAGAGGTGTGTTCCTGGCTGCCCTCCTCCGCCAGCCCCAATGGACTCATCTGCTGTAGTTGTTCAGCTCAACTTCCCCAGCACTGACGGACGTGGGCAGCCAGAACCCCAATAAATCACAGGTCCTGAGAGTTGGACAGCGTGTAGTAGCTACGCCTTGAGGAGGTGTACATTCTCACCAGTGACCTCCCCAAGTCTGGTCTCCTCCTGTTACTTTCCTCCCATGCCCCACCCCCAACCCATAGCTCCACCTCTGAGACAGTGCATCATTTCCCTGAGCTGTTATTAATCCTGTGCCAGATAAAGTCAGCTAGCAAACACCACAAATCTTACAAGAAAAATGTTACTTCCTAGCCGAGCACAAGGGACTACCCTACCTAGTCTAAGCAGAAAGCACTGGTTTTAAGCCACCCGTCCATCCATCCACCTATCAGTGGGGCCATGGTTGTCCATCTCCTATCTAGTCCAGTGCTTCTTTCTGGGGTGCATGGTGCATCTGGACAGCACAATACTTGCTTTCAGAGTGACATTTGTCTGTCTCAACAAAACCAACTCTGTCTGCAGGGACAAGGTCACCAAACATCGCTGTACAGTCTGACAAGGAAATTTCTACTGAACATTAGATTCCCCTGGGGCTTTCCTGCAAACAAAACAGCATGATGAAATGTTCCAATCTCTCTTTCTTTTTCCTTTTCTCATTCCCTCCCTATAACAAAATCAATATTCTATAGATCTTGGATACTCTGCAGTTTAAATGGTAAAAAGGCCATGGGATGTTACTCTTTTGATTCATAAGAAAAAAAGAAGGCACTGGAGAGATATCTTAGAGTTTTCAAGAGAGGAACCATCGTAGCCATGCTTATAGCCAAAACTAAGGCTATCATGTAGAGATTCCCTAAGGACTACCCTCAAAGGCATGGCAACTGCTGATGGCTGGGTATTTGGCCCAATAGGACATTGAGTGCTTATTAAATCATTACGAACAGTGAGATTCAACTTTCCATAGTAACTTTCCATTACATTACATAATGTAAGCAATTAACTTACAGAATAGTTTGAATCAAGCAAATTATTAAGAAAGAATAACTGGAGCCAGGTATTGTGGTACACACCTGTCATCCTAGCACTCAGAATCTTGAGGCAGGAGGATTACTGTGAGTTCATGGACAGCCTGAGCTACCCAGTGAGATTCTAACTCAAAAAGTCAAAACAAAAATTTTTTAAGCAAAAATTAGCACTGAGGATTTAGCTCAGTGACAAAGTGCTTAGCTAGCATGCGCAGGCCAAATGTCCCATCCCCCAGTACTGAAAAAATATCTCCAGAAAACTGTATAAGAAACTAATAACATTACCTGTGAGGAGGAGACTGGGTGGCTGGAGGAAGTCAAAGTTGGAAGAGAAAATTTTCTAGATTTTTTGAATTTTGAACTATACAAAATAATCTAGTCAATTAAAACAAGTAGTGTAAATGAAGTTTCAAAAAGTAGCACATTATACCTTAAAACATAAGTATTTAATCTGTGAGAAAACAGATAAAACTCTTGAAGACAGAATATAGGCATAGGCAAGGACTTTGTGAATAAAGCCCCAGTTACACACAAGAAATAGCAGTAAGAATCGACAAATGGGATGATGTCAAATTTAAAAGACACAGCAAAGGAAATGGACAACAGAGTAGAGACAAGCTACAGAATGAAAAAATAATTTTCCCAGCTGTATCTTGGACAGAAGACAAATATCGAGAATATATAAAAAGCTAGACAAAAATTAAATCCTCCCAAAATAAAACCTCAATCAGAAAACACAGGCAACTGAACAAAGGCTATGCAATGAACAAAGCCTTCTCACAAGTACAAAAGCCCAATAAATACATGAAAAAATGTTAGACATCGCTGACCATTAGAGAAATGCAAATTAAGGCAACACCAAGATTCCATTTCAGTTGAAAAAGAGTGACTATCCTCAAGAAATCACATCCTGATAAATGTTGGCCAGGGTGTGGGAGAAAGGAGGACTTCTCGAGTGTGGTGACGATATTAGCTAGTACAATCACCATGGAAATCACTGTGAAGATTCTTCAGAGACCTACAACTCAAAGTTCCATCCGACCCAGTTATTCTCCTCCTAAGTATCATCCTAGAGGAGTTAAGACATCAGATTACAGTGATACATGCAACCCCATGTTTATAGCAGCACAATTCCTAATAGCTAGATCTTGGAAGCAGCTGATGTGTCACTGAAAATGAATGGATAAAGAAAATGTGGTTTTAGGCCAGGGATTTAGCTCAGTGGTTCTCACACCTGCCTTGCAAGCCCAGGTCCTGGGTTCAATTCCCAGGAACAACATACAGCAATGATGGACGTGGAGACTCACTTGCTTATATGTACTTCCAGATACCAAGATAACAAATTTAGTTTTTAAAAAAGCTAATCAACAATTAAGAGGCTTCAATTAATTGTATAATTTACACACAATACAATTTAATCTTTTGCCTTCCACCTAATCACAATCAGTCCTTCTAGGCATGACTGTGTATTTGATCAATTAGGAGAACAATAACCATTCTTTATTGTCTTAAATATTTTTTTAGGGATCTGCAAATTACCAACTGGGTTGGGTTAACAATGAATTAGACAGACATGGTCTCTGACCTGGACAGTTTCTGGTACTTAAGACAGGGGGGCAAGAAGAAAGACGGACAGGGGGGAAAGAAGTTCCCATTTGAGAAAGATACAATACTCAAAAGCTTCTTTCCCAGCGCTGTAAAATAGTAAACATTCAAATATGAAAGAAAAGCAGCTGGAGCAGCTGGATACAATTTAACTTTACACGAAAAAGTCCCAGGGCTTAGATTACTGATTCTCTCTGTACACACAAGTAACTTAGTCTGCTCTTCTGAGAGAACACTGCGCTCCTCCTCCGAGCGCTCCCGTCCCTCTGTGGGGAAGGAGACAGGGAGGAGGCTTTGCCGGAGGACCCGCGGTTTGCGGCCGGCTGGATCCGAGCTGTCTGTGCGTGGGGCGCGCGCTCTATTTTTAGAGCGTTTTGAAACATGTTGTTTTAACACTCGTGGGAAAATGATTGCGCAGTCCCGACTAGGCGCTGGCTGGCATCCCTGCCCACTCTGGGTGTGGACCCGCCGGTGCTGGACTCTCCCAAAGCGCAGAGCACATGCTGCGGAGAGATGGCACCGGGCGTGGTATGCAGAACAGCAGGACCAGAGTGGAGGCCAGTGAGGAGTGCGCTGTCAGCCTCAGGGACACGCTGGGCACACGGGCGGCCTGACGTTTAAGAAGATGCTGTTCCGCGAGGGGCAGTCCAAGGAGACAAACTGGAGGCGGGAGTAGGGAGCCAGCCAAGCTGGGACTTGCTAAGCCCAGGAAGGAGACATCACCAAAGTCCACTTCCAGGGACACCAAGGCTGCCAGGCTGTGGTGCCAGTCGTAACTTGGAGGAGGTGTGGCGGAGGGAGACCGCGCTCATCACTAAGAGTGGTAAAGGCCATGTCCACCTTGGCGTCCATGACCTTTTCGTCACTGGGGTTGGACATTCACACTTGTGATGTATGCCTAAGTTATACCGCCTGCAGAAGGGCGATGAGTTTTGAAAATCCAGCTTCATCGGCTAAACCAGAGAGAGGGTTTCTGATGTGCTTCTGAGAAATTTTTACCATACAAAGAAAAGGAAACCGCCTCTGTATCTATCATGCATTCTATTTCCTTGGGCTACCAGAATAATGAATATGTTGTAAAACAACTGTATTCCACTAACATCACACTGTAAAGAACTCGAATCTTCCTCATGGTTTGCTAGGCCCCCACCTGCAAATGTCTGGCAGACACACTGAATGGAACGACTGAATGCACTGGGAGATGCAGAAAAAGGGGCACAAATGTGTTCACGTGAAATACGCAGGGCATGGCAGACTTACTGTGGAAAACTGCAAGATTCCTCACAAGTAGGCAGATCCTGTGCATGCACAGACACTTGCTGTGTATTAGAATCCTGTGGCCTTTTGTACACTTCTGGGTTAATCACCAAGATGCCAACCCAATGCTCCTCAGGCAATACCCCAGCAAGGTTATCATGGCGGCAAGGGAGGAAAGAAACCTGCAAATTCAAGAAAATTGGAAGCTGGAACTTATACTTCGTCATACTTCAGAAGACTCATCCAGAAAATGGCTGGTTTTGATGAATCTTCCTTGCTAAATTTTGACTGTTTGGCCAAACAACATCAAAGAAACAACAGCTAGCAGCTTGTTCCTGGTGGACAGAAGGAGACACAGCATCGCCCAAGTTCTGTGAAACTTCGTGTTCTCTTGCAATTGCTTTCAGCTTTCTCATTCATCATTGTAGGGAGCTGATCGTGATGTTAGGTGAAGAAATGTGTAACTAGAAGTGAACTTCTTTGCATGAAAAAAATTACTAGAGTTTTAGAACTCCTGTGGGATGAATACACGGTTGCATTAAACCAACCTTGTCTTCTACTCGGAGTAGAAGTGACAGTAGTGGCAGTTCATGGACCTGATAAAGTCCTTTGAGATGAACAGTTTTGATTATCACCTTCATAAGAATCCTTCAAAATCACAGTTGATGCTTTTCCTTCCCTCTTCTCTCCTGTCCTTTACTTATCAAATATTTGTGGAGGGGCTGGGGATTTAGCTCAAGTGGTACTGCACCTGCCTTGGAAGCACAAGGGCCAGAGTACAATCTCTGGTACCGCAAAACAAATTAAAAATGATGGAGGCCTGTTGGGCCGGAGGACGAGAGCTGTGAATGAGACAAAAATCTCTGGAGGGGTGCGCTAAGTATTTCTGGCTCTCATGAATCACCAGGTATTTAGACCATTCTTAATCCACCAACCCTGCAAGGTGACAGTTCTCTTCTTGATCTTAAATATGTTTTTTTTTTTTTTTTTTGGATTTGAAACAAGGTCTTGTTGTATAATTCAAGCTGGTCCTGAACTTGCTATGTAGCTAAGGCTGGCCTCAAACTGGTGGAAATCTTCCTGCCTCAGCCTTCTGAGTGTTGAGATTATACGTATGTACCACCATACCTGGCCCTAAAATCTCTTTTTTTTTTTTAGGTTTTTTTGAGACAGGGTCTCACTTTGGAGTTCAGGATGGCCCTGAGCTCAGCCTCAAACTCACATCACAGCAATCCTCCTGCCTCTGCCTCCCAAGTGCTGGGATTACATGGGATTACAGGCGTGAGCCACCACACGCAGCACTGTGGTATGTGGTACTGGTTGCTGCTGGGAGTGAGTCTCAACACCTAGTATGGTATGTGGTTACCGGGGATTGAACCTGGGTCCTTGTGCTTGCAAGACAGGCACCAGAACCACTGAGCCAAATCCCTGGCCCCTAAAATCTTGTTTTTTAAAGACAAGCCCATGACATAATTTCAGAGTCCTGGCAAGAGTGACCTCTAGCCATTTATCTTCCTGAGGTACCCATTCAGACCAGGGTCACTTTTTGTGCCTTTTAAAAATTGCCCTTGTGCGTTCAACCTAATGTGCATGATGTGACCATTTTTGAAAAAATTTATCCGTTAATACATATAATAGACACTAATGATTAGCTTAAAGCCAATGTCTCACACTGTGCCTTGGTGAAAAAAATGAAATATCAGGGCCAGGGATTTAGCTCAGTGGTTCCGGCGCCTGTCTTGCAAGCGCAAGGGCTTGGGCTAGATCCCCAGTAACCATATACTACAGTGGGTGTGGAGTCTCACACCCAGCAACAATCAGTACCACATACCACAGTGCCAGTTGTAGTGGCTCATGCCTGTAATCCCAACACTGGGGAGGCAGAGGCAGGAGGATTGCTGTGATGTGAGTTTGAGGCTGAGCTCAGGGCCAGCCTGAACCACAAAGCGAGACCCTGTCTCAAAATAAATAAATAAATAAATAAATCCACTAATCTCTGACTTACATTTTATGTAGATGCTTTCAGTTGTATGACATTATTACCATACTTGTAGATTTTTGGGTGTTTTTTTTTGTTTTATTTTGTTTTGTTTTCTAAGGCAGAGTCTCGCTTTATAGTTCACGCCAGTCCTGAACTCACTATATAACCCAGACCAGCCTCGAACTCAAGGCAATCCTCCTGCCTCTGCCTCCCGAGTGCTGGGATCACAGGTGTGAGCCACCACACCTGGCACTGTGGTATGTGGTACTGAGGACTGAACTTGAGACCTTGCACTTGCTAGTCAGGCTCTGGAACCACTGAGCTAAATCTCCAGCACCCCTATATGTGTAGATTTGAAAACTAATAAAACTTCCCCAAAATCTAGAGAGATCTACACAAAGCTTCTATTTTAAATATATGTAAAACAAACTATTAGCTCTATCAAGGGAGGTAGAAGAGCAAAGACTATAAACCTAGAAAATGACATAATCACAGTAAGAGACAGCCCTAATTTAGGGGGCACAGTGCAAGCAGATCCTGGCAACTGACTCAGGACTTCATACTGAGCTGTATCTATAGACCTTTTTTGGGTTTTTGGGTTTTTTTTTTAACTTTGAGATAATATCTTACTAAATGACTGAGTTGACCAGGGTGCCCCAGATCTGAAATACTCTGGGATGATGAATTCGTGTCAATCACCACACCTAGCTAACAACAGTCTTAATGAGAAAGTCACGGCGTTCTCCAAATGTTCCTGTTTCACCACAGCTGAGTGAAATCTCAGCCACAGAGACAGAGCACCATAGAGAAACCATAGAGAAACTGGGATACCCGGACTGGGATACCCGGGCCAGGACAAGGATAGGTGCCTAACGACTCTAGGAATTGCACCTGAAGGATACTTGCAAAACTGGTGCTGCTTTTATCTTCAATTTACTGAAAATTGATTGGAACGAGGTTTTACTGACCACAGTAAGCCTAATTTAAGACTTTCATCCATTTATTTATTTTGGCAGTACCAGACAGGAATCAAACTCAGGCCCTTGTGCTTGCAAGGTGGGCACATAATACTGAGCTAACTCTCCAGCCTTAGATTTAAGACTTTTAAAAAACACATTTCTGCTTCTAGGTGAAGTTTTAATAAGGGCATTTTGGAAATTAGGAAATTTACTCAAAAAAAAAAAAAAAGAACATGGACTGGAGATTTGGCTGTAATCCTAGCACTCGGGAGGCAGAGGCAGGAGGATGGCTGCGAGTTCAAGCCTGGCCTAGGCTATATAGTGAGTTCAGGGCCAGCCTGAACTACAAAACCAGACCCTGTCTCAAAACAAACATCTTGCCAGCCGTAGCAGTGCACCCCTATAATTCCAGCAGTGAAGAAACTGAGGCAGGGACCAGAGATTTAGCTCAGCGGTTCCGGTAACTGCCTTGCAAGCACAAGGTCCTGGTTCAATCCCCGGTAACCACATACAACAATGCCAGGCATAGTAGATCACAGCTTTAATCCCAGCACTCAGGAGGCAGAGGCAGGCAGATTACTGAGTTTGAGGCTGTGTCAAAAAAACTAAAAAAAAAAGGGGGCCGGGGAGTTAGCTCAGTGGTTCCGGCGCCTGCCTTGCAAGTGCAAGGGCCCAGGTTCAATTCCCCGGTAACCACATACAGTACTGGGTGTGGAGACCCACACCCAGCAGCAACCAGTACCACATACCACAATGCCGGGTGTGGTGGCTCACGCCTGTAATCCCAGCACTCGAGAGGCAGAGGCAGGAGGATTGCTGTGATGTGAGTTGGAGGCTGAGCTCGGGGCCAGCCTGAACTACAAAGTGAGACCCTGTCTCAAAAAAAAAACTAAAAAAAAGAAGCTGAGGCAGGAGGATCACTATGAGTTCGTGACTAGCCTGGGCCACATAGTGACATTCTGACTCAGTCAATCAGGCAGTGTACAGGATATTCTGTCATTTCTCAAAATAAAGCGTTTTGGGGTTTTCAGCCGTGTGGAAGGTCTGACACGGTCAGGCCGGGAGCTGGATCTGTGGGGCAGCACAGTGTCTGTCACCTACTCCATTTTGACGTGCGCGCACTCTCCAAAATGAATTCCAGATGAAGTCACAAGCTTCCCATACACATTCTCAAGCAGACAGACAATGTAACTTTTCTCTGAATAATGAAAAAAGCCTTTGACCGACCACTCGGTGGCCGCGTTCCCGCTCCGCCCATGTTTGAGCAGAGCCGCGCCTCCCGGTGTGGGCCGAAGCCACCGACAGACATTTCTAGGCCGCACATGCAGATGGAGGTGCTGCACCCATCGGAATTCTTGCTGATTTCCCCTCTAGACGGGAAGGCGGGTCTCCTGCCCTTCCTCACGCAACATTCAGTCTGCAGTCAATATGACCACTTTAAGCCTTTCATTGAGGGTGAAGTTAGGAGCATGTTGATCTTGATTTCATTAAACATCTTCGCAGTAGTAATTTTTACTTGGAAAGTAAAGAGTAATTTAATAATGAGGTGTGATTTCAAAAACATACACTGTAACTAGAATTATGTTTCTTATAATTATGCATTCTTATCAAGACCCCTTTTGGATCAGCCAAAGGTTTTTGGAAGTGGTAAATTGCTGAGCATGGTGGGGCACAGCTGTAATCCCAGGGCGCCTCAGGCCAATGCAGGAGGATCACAAATTCATGCCAAGCCTGGGCAACCCAGTAAGATCCTGTTTCAACCATAAAATTTTATAATGGGGTACGGTCTCAGGATGTAGCTTACGATGAAGGCCCTAGGTTCAATCCCAGTGCTGAAAAAAATGTAAATGAACCACGCATGACAGCACACACCTGTAACCCCAGCAGTCAGGAGGCTGAGACAGGAGGATTGCCTCCAGCTGGAGACAGGGCTGCACTGCGTGGTGAATCCAAAACCAGCCTGAACTGTAGGAGTCTGTCTCAAAAATAAATGATAATTTGTATTTGTATGAAAGTTCCTTTTTGACATAAACGTCCGTCATGCAGTGCGCCCTCACACACACGCAGTGCTATTTCTGAGTTCTCCAGTCTTTTCCACTGGTCTATTGCCGAGATAACAAAACTGTCATCCTTTATGAAGTCAGTACCTGATAACTGATACCATCTATAGGCTGCGTCTCCTCCTCTGCTTTCCATAAGGCACTGTAAGCCTTCAGTCTTCCTCTTAAATCGTAGAATTTCTTATGTCCCTCAAACATCCAACTAGAATCTTTTTCAGAATCGCATTGACACTGTATGTATACTTATAGAGAGTTTATGAAGCTAAACCATAATAACCACAGGCCTGGTATTTCTCTCCATTTATTCACATCTTATATATGTCCTTTCTGTTCTGCACTAAAACAAAAGAATGAAAACATAATTCTCTCTTAGAATTTTAATGTATATTTTTATTTAAAACAGGTTCCAGTTGGGTGCATTGGTGCAAGTCTGTAGGCTGAGGTGCTCAGGAGGCTGAGGCAGAAGCGTCACTTGAGTCAGAGTTCAAATCCAGTCTAGGCAATATAGTGAGAGAAGAAAGATAGAAAGAAAGAAAGAAATCTGGATGTGGTGATGCATGCCTATAATCCCAGTTGTCTGAGAGACTGAGGCAGGAGGCCTGCAAGAACATATTTGAAAAGAAAACAACAAACCAAAAAAAAAAAAAAAAAAAAGTGAGGTCACTGTGGATATAGCTTATTCCAAAGTCCCTGAGTTCAATCCCCAGGGCAGTCAATCCATCAGTTAATCAATCAGTGAATCAGTGATTTGGCAGATAACAAAGCTGGTTACATAAATTTCAAATTCCTTTAAGCAGTGTTTTTTTCCTCCTAAAATTCACACCTAGTCCCTAATGGGGATTATCATACAAATAGTGCACTTAGTGAGTCCTGTAAGGGAAGATGAAAATATAACTGTTCCATTTTTAACCCATTTAGAAGGAGCTGGTATAACACAAAAGGAGAAAGGTCAGCTCGTCACTTCTGGTGTTAGCTTATTTTTAATTTTGTCTCAGTGCCTGTGCTTTGTGTCAGTAAGCAAAGACGTCTTCTGCAAGGAACCACAGAAAGAGTCCTAAAAAGAGAAATGTAAAGAAATGACAAATGGTTGACCTGAAAGGGAGTTACAGGTTACAGGTGGTTTTTTTTTTTTTTTTTTTTCCACTTGGTGCATACTAAGAATACTCAACATACCTGGTTGTGGTGACACACACCTGTCATCCCAGCACTGCGGAGGGTGAGGGGGAAGATTGCTATAGCTCAAGGCCAGCCTGGGCTACACAGAGTCCAAGGCCATCTGATTACTTATGAGACTGTCTCCAAGAAACAAAACAAAAGAATATTCAACATAAAACCTGTCTTCTTAATAGATGGTTATGTGTATAATATTGTTGACCGTAGACACAGTGCTGTACAACAGATCTCTAGAGCTTATCCATCTCGCTTGACTGAAGCTTTCTGCCCATTGATCAGTAGCCTCTCCCCTCTTTCCCACCATTCCACTCCTTGATTCTATAGCTCAATATTTTAGACAACTCCTATAGATGGAATCCCATAGTATCATCTTTCTGTGACTGACCTTTCACTTAACAAATGCTGTTGCAATTCATCCATGTTATTGCATATGGTAGAATTTCCTCTTTTTTAAGTTTGAGTGGTATTTTGTCATGTGTTGACTGCATGAATTTGTCTCTTTCCACTTATCTGTTAATGAACCAGGTTATTTTCGCAACTACTGCAACAGTCATAAGATTATGCTGTGGCCTATGTCTGGATGGTCCCCTCAAAGCCTCATGCAGTCATAAGTAGGACTTTTTCCGAGGAGGCAGGACTTAGAGTGTGTGATGTTGGGACGGATTCATGGTGCAGTGCTAGGATCAAGGGCACTAGGATTAAAGGACAGAAAGAGGTATGGTTTCTTTACTTGCTTTGCTGCCCTCTGCCCACCATAAATTGTGGCTCCTTGGTGAGGCCCCTCTGCCTGCCAGTCAGTCTTGAAATCAGCCGATTATGGACTGAAATCTCTACAAATTGTGAGCTAAATAAACCTTTCCTCCATTCAATTGTAGATCTTGGATATTTTGTCTCAGCAATGAGAAAAGTAAGTAAAATAGAGAGCTAATATTTCTTTGAGATCCTGATTTCAGTTCTTCTGGATGAATTCCCTGAAATGGAATGGCTAGATTGTATGTCAGCAGCTGTACTCTTCTCCCTCCTTACCAAAAGTGTCAAGGGTTCCAGCTTCCGCACATCCTCACCAACACTTTTATTTTCTTGTTAGTAGTCTTTCTAATGGCTATTGGGCTTTTAAGTTATACTTTCCTGATGATTAATGAAATTAGCCATTTTTGCATACACCAATTAGCCATCTGTATATTTTCTTTGGAGAGATGTCTATTCAAATCCTTTGCTCGGTTTTAAATTGAGTTATTAGAATTTTTTTTTTACATTGAGTTCTTTATATGTTTTAGAGATCAACCTTTTAACAGATATATTGTTTGCAAATATTTCTTTTCATTCCCTGTGTTGTATTATCATACTATTGATTGTCTCCTTTGCACTATAGAAGGTTGTAACTTCATGTAGTCCCATTTGGTTTTGTTTGGTTGGCCAGTTGTCTGATTGGCTGTAGTTGTAGCTGTTGTTGTTGTACATCTGTAAGATCATTGCTAAAATGCCATGAAACTTTCCTCTACATTTTCTTCTGGGCATTTTATACTTTCACTTCTCGAGGTCCTATCTTTAAATCTGTCATCCACTTGCCGTTGGTTTTTGTGGATAAGTGTCCAATTTCATTCTTTTACATGCAGATATCCAGTTTTCCCAGCTCCATTTACTGCAGGGATTTTCCTTTCCCAGACACTTTCTTGGAAAACCGCTGTCAAGACCAGTTGACTATAGAAGCACGCAACTATTGCTGTACTATTTATCCCATTTCATCCCTCTGTCTGAATGCCAGTAACATACTGTTTTGATTAGAGTTGCATTGGAATATATTTTGAAGTCCAAAGTGGAATGCCTACAGCTTTGTTCTTTTTTCTCAAAATCAATTTAGCTACTTATAGTCTTCTGTGGACCTATGTGAAGTCTAGAAGTGCCTCTGAAATTCTGATCGATTTCACTGAGTCTAAGATACATGTGCTTTGAGAATGGATTTACATATCTTAAAATAATCTTATTTCTGTTATGTGAGTAAGTTTACTACTGCAAAAAAGGAATGCTTTTTGAGGGGGTTGTATAGGTCTATCAGGATTGAGAGGTTTTTACTTCTCATTCTATGTTGATGCTATTCAATTTTTAATATAAATAGTCATATCATATGCCAGTAACTTTTATCTCTTTTTATCCAATCTCAGCATTATTTATGCCTTTATCTTGTCTTAAAAGATAGAGAGGGCGTCCAATGTTATGTTTAGATTTTGGTGAAATCATAAACATTTTGTTTCAATGGTTCTGAAGTTATTTTAGTGAGCTGATTTTCTCAAAAATATATTTGTAAGTAATCCAGAAATTTCTCTGATATTCTTAATATTCTGTAAATTTTACCATATTAATATTTTATTCAGCATATTTTAACATAAATAAGATACCTTAGTCTCTGTTTCATGAAATCAACATGTGATTTTTCTGTGGTTTCCTACTAAAATGAAATTCATGCATTTTCCTGATATTTATCCTTTCACTTTTGGGAAAAATATTACTTGATCAACATGGAACTATTAAATTTGAATAACTGATATTTTATTTAGGGCTATGACACTTCACAGTCATAAGTGAAATGGATTTATGCTTTCCTTCTCTCTTTGTCTTCCTTACTTAATTTGACATTCAAATTATACTAAGCTTCATAAAATTAGCTGGACAACTGGGTAAGAACTTTTGTTCTTTTTGCTGGAGCGATTTATATAAAATAAGTATCACACCACCAAAAAATGATAAATATGCTGGGGGTGGTGGCTCACACTTGTAATCTCAGCACTTGGGGGGCAGAGGCAGGAGGGTTACTGTGAGTTCGAGGCTCGCCTGGTCTGAAAGTTCAAGGCCAGCCTGGACAACATGGTAGGACATGGCCCCAAGAAAGGGGCACAGAACTAGAATTAGATTTTCTCAGCCCAGATTGTGTAGAATATCTCCATTTTTCAGTCCAGACCCTTGCGCATCCTGCTGTGCCTCCAGAAGTGTGCTTTCCCATGAGCTCTAGCTCCTGCCTGGGTAGGGCCCTGGAGAAACGCGGCAGGAGACGGACAGCAGTCAGGGTTTGTCTTCTTGCTTCCTTCCCCAAAGCCCGAGGAGTCTCCGCTGCTCTCCGCCCGCCACGGTCTCTCGGGGTCCAGCAGTCTCTCACTTTCCACCCTGCTGTTACCAGGGCTGATTTCTGCCTTGTCCCCCGTGGTCTGCCCCGCCTCTCATCACACCCTTGTGAGAAGCCCCGTCCTTTACTAAACCCTGGAGCTGTCCTGATGTGAATGCGGCACTCCTTCCACCCAGGCCGCTGACTTGCTCTGCCTCAGTCTACCCACACATACAACCCGGTACTGCCACCTGCTCCAAACGCGGACTCCTCCGTGTCCACAGCTGCTCGGCTTCCCATGCGCCCTTCCAAACGCAGCACACATTTCTAGCAATAAAATGCAGTGCCCCCCCAAAAAAACCCTAATGTTCTGTTTTTGAAATCTAGACAATGTTTCTAAAATGAGAACATTTTTAAAACCAAAAATTTCTAAAGCAGGCACAGTGGTATGTTCCTGTGGTCCCAGAACTCCAGAGAAGAGAGCCGGAGGATCGTTTGAGCTAGAGCTGGAGACCAGCTTGGCCAACACAGTGAGACATCTTTCAAAAAAGAATGTTTTGTAATAAAAGTAAAATTTTCCGGTTGCTACTAACCATGCCTCATGTTTCAAACACTTTTCTCACTTGGTCTCCATAACCTGTCACAGTTCTGTTTCTCTTTTCTTAAAGTGTTTAATGAACGTCTGTGTCCTTTTTATTGATTTTTTTTTTTTTTTTCCTGTACCAGGGAATCTGACTCAGGACCCTGAGCTTGCCAGACAGGTGTGGTTTCTCTGAGCTGTATCCCCAGCCCTCCTCTTATTTTCTTAAATGTGTGTGTTCAGGTTGCAGCCATCATTCTCTTCTTTGCTCCCTTCACTCTTGAGATCTTATTTTTGTTGTTGTTGTTGTTGTTGTTGTTTTAGTTTTTTCAGACAGAATCTTGCTTTGTAGTTCAAGTGGTCCTGAACTCAGCCTCAAACTCAGCAATCTTCCTGCCTCTGCCTCCCGAGTACTGGGATTACAGGCGTGAGTCACCATACCTGGTACTGTGGTATGTGGTATCATGGATTGAACCCAGGCTCTTGCACTTGCAAGGCAGACATCGGAACCACGGAGCTAAATCCCCGGTCCTCTGAGATCTTATCTTGTGGCAGAACTTCAGTTTTCATTACTATACGAAATGATTCCAAAATCTCTATCCCCACCCCTGACCACTTTCCCATGCTCCTCTGCTTTCATTTCCTTTTCATCAATTGATTTTATTGGTACCTTTTATATATACATTATGATCACATTCAACATTGAGAGTTTGTACGAAAACATGACACATCGTGATTCTCATTTTTTTCCATTCCCTGTCCTCCCTATAACTCGCTGCCCTTTATATATACAAGTTTTCTCCCCACTGTTTTACCATCAAATTTTTTCTTTCCCTTTTTACTTACTTCTATCCCCTTTTTCCTTTTTCCTTTTGAATTTTTTTTCTTATTTCACAATACCATCAATACATTTTAGAACTCATTTAAATCTTCAGTTTCTCAGATGAGAAAAATTATACAGTATTTACACATCCATGTCCTATTTATTTCAGCTTAAGGTACATCCTTTTGAGTATAAATGACTCAAATTTCTTTTGTTTTAAGACAGGGTCTTGCTTTATAGTTCAGGCTGGCCCTGAATTCATTATGTAGCCTAGGACAGCCTCAAACTCATAGAAATCTTCCTGCCTCTGCCTCCCAAGTGCTGAGATTACAGGCATGAGCCATCGTGCCCAGCCAAATGTATCATTCTTTATAGCTGAGTAATACTCCATTTTTATTTTTTTAGAAACCATATCTTCTTTAGCCAGTCTCCCATTGATGGGCATTACGAGCTATTTCTAAGACAAAAGGCTGTTATCTAGAGTATTTAAAGAGCTTTAAAAAAACAGTCCTTCCACATTTAAAGACCTTATGCAAAAATGGGCATCGGCAATGAACAGACGTTTTTCAGATAAAGAAGTAAGAGTAGCTAAAAAATGTAGGAAGAAATGTTCAACATCATCATTTCACTTTTCTGATGTCCAGCCGGAGCTGGAATGCACCAATGGTAATTCAAACACGACAGCGTAGAAACCAGGCTTTTTGCCAAATTGGTTCCTCCTTCTGACTTTCTTCTTCCTATTCTTAACACCACCAATTCCCTTGTTCCTGCAGTTCAAAATTGTGGTAGACATGTCATATTCTGGTACAAACTCTCAATGTTGAATGCAATGATGATGTGTATTCATAATGTACCAATAAATATTTGAATTAAAAAATAATAATAAAAAGAAAAAAATTGTGGTACACCATCACTGCTTTTCCGGTGCTTTCCATCACATCTACTTAGTTGGGACACTGGCTGCTCTTGTAGGGACCTGTTCATCGCGATACATCTCCTTTCAGTCACCACCAGTGAAACCCTATGTGATCACGCCATCCTGCCATCTCCCAACCCTCCTGACTCAGCCTCCCACAGCTTCTCCTTTCCACACCCCCAGCCACTCAACAGAGTGGGCCTAACTGTCCTTTAAAACACAACATTTCTTCTATCTGACTGGAAAGATAACTGCCTTGTGTTGCCTAAATTTAAGTTTCAACTTGACAGTTTGTAGCCAAGTCTCTCTACTCTGTGACCTTAACTTAGGGAAACCCTTGTCCTAGTATTTCCGCCACACATCACAGAGCACTCACAGGCTGTTTACTCTGCTTATATAGTAATCTACACTTCTCTGCTCACTTAATCTCTTCCAAGTCAAGCTCAGATCTTACCTGTCTGATGTGCTTTCTTGGAACTTTAATGATATTCTGTTTTACAATATATCTTACCCACAAACTTCCCTGGGAGCAGATACTTTCCTGTTCATTTCTGTTTCTCTCTCATTGTTTCAATAGATTCTTTCACTAAACAAGTAGTCAGGAAATAAGTTAATTTAGGAAATGGTAAACCTAGTACTTCTGGAGGCTGAGGCATGTGGATCCCTGAGAATTGAAGCCAGCCTGGACTACATAGTGAGTTCAAGTCCAGCCTAAACAGTGAGCCCCTATCTCAAAAACAACAACAAAAACAATTGAAAACTATGCTCTTTTGTTTCAAATTGCTTTCTTTTCTTTTTAGATGCACACATAGCTAGATTCTACCACAGCTATTCATTTGTGAAAGGTTATATGGCCTGGGAAGTCAGCTAAGTAGTAAGGGGCTTGCCTCCCTCTGGACCCAGGCTACATGGCCAGCCCTGCAAAGAGAAAAGAAATAGAAGACCCTCTGAATGTTTGCATCCAATACAAAGCAGGAGACTGATAACAGCATGACTTTTAATTGTTATACTCTTTCTACTAGCAACACTGTCACAAGCTGCACTTTATTTTTTCTAAGCAATCAAAAGATATTTATTTTTTATAAAAAGATCTGTAAAAAGTTTTTTTCAAACAGCTTTACTTCCATAGAAAAAACTTTCTACAGCAGTGGACTATGATTTTAATTATTTTTAATTGCACCATCATTCAATAAGGTGGGATGCCATATGAATTTCACTTCCCTGGATGAAATACAAGGCATTATTAACATGAAGTGTGCAAAACATTCTAATCAACTACAGCTGTGTTACTGCTATATATTCTTTTGGATTTGGTCCAAAGAATCCTGTGTCTGTTTCTAGAGAGAATGAGAAATTCTGTAGACACCTGACCAGTCACCCCTCCGGGGAGGATGCAGAGAAATGGCACTTCTCGTAGACCCCACCGAATCCTTTTCCCCACACTGTCTCTTTCCTCTGCCCTTCCCCGCCGCAGTGCACTGTGGGTGCCAGGCTCAGCTCTCAGAACACAGGCGTTCAGACCTTCCCGGAACAAAGCTGCCCTCAGTCTAGTGTGCCATCATCCCCTCGCTGTTCCCAGACATCGGCCATACTCGGGTCCAAACCGAAACTTCCCGTGACCACCCGGGAGGTCCTCCATCATTTATTACACTCAAGTGATGCTTTTGAAAGTGAAGTTTGTTAACTTTCACTAATTCTCAAAAATAATGGCTCTGTTTGTTCCCCATGCACTTTGGCCACATGCTTATAAATGTTCCTGGAACAAGTCGAAGGAACAGGAGCTTCACCTCAGACAAACCCGCTAACAGCTTCTCAGACACTCTCTGCACCATCTTCAAGCCAAACCTGAAAACATAGGGAAAATTCGCACTATCTGGCCTTTCACTGAAGCTCTCTTTGTAGCTACTTCCTCTAGAGATTCAAAATCTACTTTTATGGGGCTATTGTTATTGTATCTCTGTAGATCACTATCACAAATAAAACATGGAGGTCTTAGGACAAAGATAAGATCTCTTCTTTAAGGAGGAGTAGGGCTATAAACAAACAGGAGAAAATAATTTAAATATATTGTGCACCCTGCATAGCAATATTGTAGAAGGGGGAAAAAAGATGATTGTTCCAAAGAATTTCCTCTTTGAAAGCCTTTGCTAATCTGGTTTTCTGTAACTTACTGTAAAATGTCACCCACCCACTGGACAAAACTAGAAATAAATATATGTACATATTAAGAGCTAAAGTGCTTGGATAATTTATAATAGTTTTACAGCTTGGACAACTTCAACTCATTTTAGCAACATGACGCTGTCACTGGTCTTTTACTGGAAGATAAAACATAACACTATAGGGCCTAAGAAAAGACATGCAGGGCCGGGGAGTTAGCTCAGTGGTTCCAGCGCTTGTCTTGCAAGCGCAAGGGCCCGGGTTCGATCCCGGTAACCACATAACAATACTGGGCGTGGAGACTCACACCCAGTAGCAACCAGTACCACATACCACAGTGCCGGGCGTGGTGGCTCACGCCTGTAATCCCAGCACTTGGGAGGCAGAGGCAGGAGGATTGCTGTGATGTGAGCTTGAGTCTGAGCTCGGGGCCAGCCTGAACCACAAAGCGAGACCCTGTCTCAAAAAACCTAAAAAAAAAAAAAAAAAGGAAGGACATGCAGACCTGGGCGTGGTGGAGCATGCGTATAATCCCAGCACTCAGGGGGCTGAGGCAAGTAGAGCTCCAAAAGTTTGAGGCCAGCCCTAGCTACATAATGAGTTCAAGACCAGCCCGAATTACAGTGTGAGATCCTATCTCAAAAAAAAAAAAAGTTATAAAGAGAAAGAAGGGAGAAGGGACATACAATTGTATAACTTAAAAGTGAGTTTTTGGAGACTGGAAGTGTAGCTCAGTGGTACATTACTATCATGAGCAAGGCCTTGGGCTTGATCCTCAGTGGGAGAGAGAGAAAGAGAGAAAGATAGACAGAGACAGAGAGACAGAGAGAATGGGCTCTAGCCATAATTTGCTGTGGTCAGGAGGAAAATGTTTACTTCAGATTTTCATAGTCGACTTATCTACCTTAGATTTCTTTTCTCCAAGCTAAACTAGCTATTTTAATTTCAAGCACCACTACAAAGTATTATTTCTCAAAATATACACTTAACTTAGTTAAGTGCCTGTTCACCTGACTTTCTCCTTGCTATGCTGGAAGCTTCTCCAGAGACAGAAACTAGTGATTCGTTTTTACATCGAAGGATCTTAACACAATTCCTGGCACACAGCAGACAATAGATACTCATAGGAAAAAAATACAAATACAGACACTTGGATTGGCACTAACAACATTCAACTTTTCCAACGCCCAGCCTTGAGATATTCTCTTGCCCTTATCCTTTTGATAAGAACAAATGGAGAAAGAAGATTTCCAAATAGCTTAATACACAGTTTATTAGCGTTCCAACAAATTCAAGCCTCGAGACTTCCCAGAGCACTCTAACTCTCAAAAAAAAGATGCTATTTCCATCCATACTCCCACTAAACACATCTTGAAAGTGTTGCTCGTGTTGGCTCTCTGTGAGATACCTTAGCAAAAAACCGCACACAGGACCTTAAAATCCACCTCAAATATCTCCATGTACTATTTTGATCTACCTGTTGCCTGACATTGCTAGAAGTGGGTTGGAACATGCAAAATATGCTAAATAAGAAACCCAGCCTGTACCTGAAGAGTTAGCAGTTGAAAGGCAAAAGGAAGGACAATGAATTTAAAAGCCTCTTGAAGAGCAGCCTTTTGCTGCATGGACGCCGGGCGTGACAGTGTACGGCAGGAAAAGACTTGGGAATCGGCTTTAAAACCCTATTTACTAGGAATGTAAAAAAAAAAAAACAGAGACCAATCGGGAAAGGCAGGAGATCCTCACTGTTTAAAAGGCTTTTAAATGTGACTATATTTTGTTGGCTTTTTGCCTGCAACACAAAATGAGGACAGCGCACTGAATGGGGAGCAGGCAGCAGAAGGCGGGCTGCGTGGAGGCTGAGGGAGGAAGTCAGACCGAACTCGGAGGGGCCCCATCCGGACCACGTGCAGCTGCCAAGACAAGTTTGAGCCATGACTTGGTGATGCAAAATTCGGTCCGCCGGCTCAACCACCTTTCATTCTTGCATTTTTCATGAGTCTATATGTACTTGCCCAGGCTGTCTTTGCCGCAGATATTAAAGAGTTAACAAGTGCACCAGCCACCAGGCAGGAATGCAGGGGAGCTGCAGAACTGGGGACTGAGCAGCTGACAGCAGATCCTGCAGGTGCGAGAAGGCGGCCAGCTCTGTCTGCATGCTCAGCGGAGCGCAGTTTCCTCTGCTGGGCCTCTGGTCTCATTTCCTGGCACCTTGAAGAAATCCCATCTGGGTCAATTTTCTCCCTTCGAACTCCTGTAGGTCTCTAGCATGCCAGCCTGCAACTTCTCCTCCTAAAACTGAAGACTCCATATTCTGATCCTAAAGCAGTAGCTACTCCCAGAGATACTATTTTCCACTAACTTGTCTTAGAAAGATCTGGAAGTCTGTCAACCTGAAAATGTCTTCCTCTATCATTTTTGTGGACACCTAAAATTCTGCCTCTAAAAATTTTAATATTTAGAGATACTTTTTTTTCCTTACTGACAAACTTCAGTTCAAAACATGGTAAAATTAAATAAGCAGGAAAAAAAACAAAAATATAGCTAGATTTTGAGTCTGATTTTGAAGTATTTATAGAACAGAGAAGGGAACACCTAGATAGTATAAAAGATTATATTTTCCTCTTAAAGTTTCCCTTCAACATGCTTGTAATAAAAGTTGAGGGGGAAGCCAGGCATAGCGGCACCTACCAGTAACTCCAGCCTTCTGGAAGTCTGAGGCAGGAGGATTGCATGATCAAGCCCAGCCTGGACAACTTAGTGACTTAGAAAAATCACATCTCAAAATAATAATAATAATAATAATAATAATAATAATTTATGAAGGGCCAATTGCCATGGGGAAAAAATTTTAGAAGAGAAAAATAAGAAAAAAGAAAAATCAGTGCAAGGGAAAATTAATATCCCTTTTAAAGATTCTAATTCTACTTGAGCAGCAACTCTCTTGAGCTAATGGAACCTAAAATAAATAAATTTTAAAATCTAAAAAGACTACCAGAAATGTGCAGCTAGACTGAAGGCAAAAGACATAATGTACTGAACAAATATTCATCCACAAGATAATGAGTACAACCAGAAAGACATTCTGTTAGGGAAAACGAAGAAACCAAAGGCCGGAGCGCTGCACCCCTCCTCCAGGGCGCCCCCAATCCCTGAGGCCGCAGAGCGCGGTTAGCCGGAATCCAGCAGGGCGGGGATCTGTGCACCACCTAGGCGGGTCACACTGAGGGAGGCCTTCAGGAGGAGACAGGCCAACACCTGACAGAGCGTGAGAGCCAGCAGGTGAGGCCTCATCAGCGCCTGCGCTGACTTACAGCAGACAGTTTTCAACATATAAAGTGAACCTAACGAACTATTATTCTTTATAAGCAAAGGGAAGGTCTTCACGGGTATTGAGCGAGATATTTAGAGACAATCGTGCTGTGATACTCACAGAGGGAACCCTACATGGGGTTGCCTTTCTGTATAAGACCGCACTAGGGGGCCGAGGACTTAGCTCTGTGGTTCTGGCACCTTGCATCATCCCTAGTGCGACCTTGCAAGCTCAAGGGCCTGGGTTCCATCCCCGGTTAACCACATACCATACTGGGTGTGGAGACTCACCCCAGCGGCAATCAGTACCACATACCACAGTGCCGGGCGTGGTGGCCACGTGTAGTGAACCTGTTATAGATATTCTTATTCCATTATTCTTTAAAACCTGAGGGGAAACATAAAGTCTTCAAGAAGTCTCCAACTCATCACTGAAATGTTTTCCATGCTGTTTGAAAACCGGTTTCCTTTTTCTTTTTTTCCTTTTCTAAACAAAAATACACTCAAGTTTTTCCTCCTCGGAAAGGAAATGTGAACTGAGCATAGTGACACACACCTAGGGTACCAGTAGTAGGGAAGCTGAGTCAATTGAATCACAAGTTCAAGGCTGGCCTAAACTACTTAGTAAATTTGAGGACAGCCTGGAATACATAGTACACTTAACCTTAAAAATAAGAGGGCCGGGGAGTTAGCTCAGTGGTTCCAGCGCCTGTCTTGCAAGCACAAGGGCCCGGGTTCGATTCCCCGGTAATCACATAACAATACTGGGTGTGGAGACTCACACCCAGCAGCAACCTGTACCACATACCACAGTGCCGGGCATGGTGGTTCACGCCTGTCATCCCAGCACTCGGGAGGCAGAGGCAGGAGGATTGTGATGTGAGTTTGAGGCTGAGCTCAGGGCCAGCCTAAACCACAAAAGCGAGACCCTGTCTCAAAAAACCTAAAAAAAAATAAATAAATAAAATAAGAAAATGAGGACCGGGAATTTAGTTCAGTGGTTCTGTGCCTGCCTTGCAAGTACAAGGTCCTTAGTTTGATCCCCAGTGATCAGATACCACAATGCTGGAGACTCAGTGCATGGAGACTCACGCCCACTAGCAATCAATAGCACACACCACAGTGCCAGGCGTGGTGAGTCACGCCTGCAATCCCAGAACTAAGGAGGGAGAGACAGGAGAATTGCTGAGAGCTCGAGGCCAGCCTGGGCTACATAGTGAATTCAAGGCCAGGCTGAACTACAAAGTGAGACTTGTCTCCAAAAAACTTTAGAAAAGAGCTGGGGATTTAGCTCAGTGGTTTTGATGCCTGCTTGGCAAGCTCAAGGGCCTCAGTTTGATCCCTGGTTACCACATACCACAAAACCAGGAGTGGTGACTCACGCCCATCCACAATCAGTACCACATACCACAGTGCTAGGTATGGTGGCTCACACCTATAATCCCCAGGCAGGCAGAGGCAGGAGGAATGCTGTTTGTTCCAGGCTTTCCTGGACTCTATAGTGAGCTCAGTGCCAGCCTGAACTGCAAAGTGAGACCTTGTCAAAAAAAAAAAAAAAAAAACTAAAGAATGAAAAAAATTTTTTAATTTAAAAAAGAAAATGAAACAAATTAAAATAGAAATGGCATTGAGAAATATTAAGTGAACCCACTTCCAGAATTTCAAAACCGTACTATTAACCTATTATTTTTAACTATTTCTCTTCCCAAGACTTCTTTATTACTCCTGATTCCTCTCTTTGAAAGTGCCAGCACACAGGCCCTAAGTTTTAATTCTAGCCCCAGTATTCCATTTGGCAATCAGTGTCCTCTGGACTCCTGCCTTCTCAGACAGCCTTTCCTCAGACGATACCTGTCGCTTTTTCCCCGTTCATCACCTTCATCATCCCTAGTGTGACCTTCTGGACTTGACGGCCTGTCACGTCTGTGCTTCCTCTGCCTCTTTCTCCTATGACCCCTCCTGGACCTTCTGACCTGGATTTCCAAATCTGCAACTCATCCTTTTCATGTTATTGACTCCCCCACTAACAAAACATCTCTCCTCCACTAAATTGTCCTGCAAAGTATAATGTTGGGGCCAGGGATTTAGCTCAGTGGTTCCGGCACCTGCGTCAAAAGTGCGAAGTCCCAGGTTCGATCACTAATGCCCAAAAAATGTTTATATATTATATATATAATACATAATATATATATTATATAAATACACATATATCTAAATATCTACAACTATTGCCCAAATACACATTTGATTAAACTTCCTATGTGTTAAACCCCATTCCAGAGCACCACGCCCCGCTCCCCGTCTTATTCCATGTTTTCTCCGACTCCTGTTGCACCACGGAGACTTCAGCTCTCCGTGGTCCTGACCGCGCTGCACGTGGACAGTGATAACGACCTTCTGACCTTCCAGTTCTTCCTGCCTGTGGAAAGAATTGACAGCACTTTTTCAATTTCTCCCTTGTCTTCCCTTGAACATACTGGAATTACAACCTCTGACACAGGTAACGTCCCTTTTGTAGTGGAAACAAAAGCGGTTTGTAATGAATTGGTTCAGATCACATTGCTTGTGTAGATGATGAAACCCTAAGGCAGCTCGATTTCTTTATTTTCTCTAGCTGGTCCTAGTCTCTCAGTAAGACAGTATTGACTGGCAACTTCCCCAGAGCGGTCCTTCGGAACACAGCCCTGCTGCTTTGAGATCTTCAGGGTGGAAAACAACCACAGGGCAGGTCAAGAGAATCTGATATGAGACGATACTGTCCAGGGTTTTAGAGAAGCACTTGGTGGGGCCCAATGCAAATCGTGCCAGAGGGATGCAGCGTATTGGCACTGATGTGACGCGCTGACCCTTTTCAAATTAACTTTACTTACTAAGGTGACAGGGAATGAATTGTACTTTTATTTGCCATTTCCCTGAAAAATTCTAAGGTGACAGGAGAGGAGAGAGAGAGGAAATTTTTAAGAATTCACCACCTTAGATTGTGCTTCAGGGACATTATAAAATGAGTTTTTACTTTGGCTGAAGAAAAATTAGTTAATGCCACGTGGGTGTGGGGGCAACAAATGCTATCTTCCTCCTGAATCACAAATCATATCACCTTTGGTTTTTCTGAATGGCAAATTATTGTCTCCTTCCTTTTCCCCTATTTTGCTTCTGTTTGTGATTTGTCTTCTCACAAAGATTATTTACAGTTTTTGCTTTTAAAAATGATATATGCCCAAATTGGCTGCAGAAAATATTTAAAATGTGTGCTTTTCAAAAACCGATCAGATCATGTATTCATGTTGTAGATTTAAAAAATGATTATATTCATCTCAATTATTTTTGCCAAGGATGGTAACACTAATTTTACTCTTCCTAAAAATCAAAATAGCAAACAGTTTATATGAGGTGTTGATAATTACCTATATTATTGTGCTGCTGTGACAGATGTTGGCAAAAAAAAAGCCTAAAATGCCTACAGCTGTGCACCCCACGACATCTAGTTCACTCTCAGACAGAAGGCTAACAGATGTTCTGAACTGTCACTTGGCCTAAGTGTTTTTAACGTCTAAGGACCTGCTTTCTAATTCACCGGGGTCTGGTTCAGTTTCACAGAGGTCCTCAGAGCTCCCATCTGTGACAATTCCTGCTGAAGGCCCTGACACACAGCCCTCATGTTTTTCTTCTTTAACAAACAGACACCGGCGGGTTGTGGATTCAGAAAGCTGTGTATATATATACCTCCTACTTATGAATTCCTTCCTCGCACGTGATAGATTTGGGTTCCCGGGGCACATAGGAATTGGTCTGAGCCAGGGAAAGGGATGAGAGATCATCCATTCTTGCTAAATTGTATGCTCCCTGGCCATCAAAAGTTAACAATCTCCAGTGATGATTTCCTAAAGTTGTACTCTCTTTCCTGATGAACAAAAGATTATTTTGTTACTGTTTCACCACATCTTAATAACTCAGCTCGTAACAGTGACTTCCTTGTGTGCCTCGTGCTCACGGGTGACAGAAGGAGAAACTAGTTACCTTTAGGAGTGCAGAGCACAGTCTCCGCCCGCAGCCCACAGCCCGGCTGCCTCTTCCCAAACATGCCATCAGACCCTTTGTGCCGAGGCTCTGCCTGTGCAGGGACCATCAATACCTCATTCGCTGCTGCTCTTAATTTTAACAAGCTACATTCCTGTAGTACACTTGCTTAATAGTTTCAACATTCTGTTAACAATCAGGTGTCTGGCCTATCCGGTTTCCCCTCCATTCTGTATAGAAATATAACTCCAAATAGTACATCATCCTGCGTTTGTTTCTAAATTAGTCCCCACACTTAATTATGAGGATGAGAGGGATGCCTTATTCCTCTTTGTTAGAGGCTAAGCTCTCCGTAATCCCAAACAAAAGAGCCAGTTCTGGAAGATATAGGATTTGCTAGCGGGATTATGGTCTCATAGATAATGGTGTGCAGCCAGCAGAAGCGAAGCTTTATTTTAATTCAAATAAGCTAGTAAACAAACCACCGACGAGTCTGCCGGTGAGAGGAACCGGCTGCTGTTGCCACATTGGCAGCTAAATTATAGAAAATCTATTATACCCTGTTCACCATATGTTTAATCTAATACAAGATACAAATTAAACTATCCATAGTGCCTATTAAAATGACAATGCTTTTTTTTTATATCTGAATGTCTTAAAATAATTTCTGCTGACCTTTTAAAGGGCAGTTTTGATATAGGTGATTATCAGGGGGAGAGGTAGTTAACAGAAAGAAAAAAAAAACTTAATTGCTTTTCTGAGAAAATAAAAATATAAATGTATGCTGGTTTGTGGTTGTTAATAAGGTTAATTAGCAGTCATGTGTTCCGTTATTGCGTTATATTTCCTTCCCACCCCTTTGGTTTCTCAGGCTGAGGTTTTAAGACTAATACTTGTTGTGACCTGTTAGTCTAAACTCACAAAATCCTGACCTGACTCAGCCTGACCTACAGGTATCTGTAGACCCGATGGCAAGTAAGATCTACATTCAGAAAATCGAGGGTGAAGTCCAGGCCTAACCGTGGTATAGAAAAACACAAGGACTATTATATCCCTGTCGCTCCACAGTAGAAAGAGCCTAAGAAAACCTGGAATCAGGCTGTCTTTCGGAAGAGAAGCAGACAAGAACTTTCACACTGCTCACACCGGCTATCCTCCAAGACTCAGCACAGCAAGCCAGGCTGAGTCAGCTCCACTTGAAACCTAAATCTACCAGCTCACGGCCATGAAACTACACATGGGGAAGTCAGCTGGATCTCCTCGTACTTTGTTGAAAAAGATAGGGACAGGAGGTCTGATAATTCCAACCTTAACAGTGTTTTTGTTGGTTGGTTGGTTGGTTGGTTGGTTGGTTTTTTTTTAAACGGGGTCTCACTTTGTAGTTCAGGCTGGCCCTGAACTCACTATGTGGCCCAGGCGAGCCTGGAACTCACACCAATCTCCTGCCTCTGCCTCCTGAGTGCTGGCATTACAGGGGTGAGTTACCATGCCTGGCATTGTCATGTGTGGTTCCTGGGGACCGAACTTGGGACCTTGCATCTGCCAAGGAGATGCCGGAACCACTGAGCTAAATCCCCAGCCCATAGAGAGTTATTATGAGAAGAAAAAAAATAAAAAGTAACTAGTACAGAAGGGGTAGTCACTGGTAGTGAAGGGGTAGTCACTGAGTAGTTGGTGCCTTTCTCTTTCACCCTCAAGCAAAGAGGCTGTTCCTCTGCCTTCAAGGACAAAGGGAAAGTGTTGAAAAGAACTGGAATTGGGGGTATAAATAGAAATCCTCCAGAAGTCAGTTTCCCTGGGTCGTTAACTCCTCCAAACAAATCCCAAAATGACACCCTACTTTCCGCTCAAAACTTCCCATAGCCCTTGCGCTCTAAGAATTTACCAGGAAGCCACTCACACCAACTGCCTACCTTTGAGCCCAGGCAACAGAGAAATAAAAGCACTCGCCTCCCTTTGGACGCCTTCTCCAACTTCTACGCACAGCGCAGATATTGTACTGGGCCTGCACTTATGTTGACGGGATTACACTGTGAGAATTAGGTTCAGAGTCAAAAGCCAAGCAGACCCAATTACACCCAGTTAACTACTGCAGTGCGAAAAGTAAACATTTGGAAACTGTCTTCAGTTTAGATGATTCTTGAAGACCAACAGATGACATTATTTACACACACACAAAAAGTTAATTTAGCTTAGACTGATTCAAGGTGCAGTTTCCACAGCATGGTACCGGGGGCACAAAACAGCTTCTCCCTCTTCTCTCCACCAACCTCTCAGGCAGAAGTAAAGGGCCTGGAGACATTTGCATTTCTGGAAACACAGTGTGTATTGACAGTTAAGAAACCCCAGTGGCTGGGGATTTAGCTCAGTGGTTCTGAAGTTTGCCTGGCAAGTGCAAGGTCCCGAGTTCGAGTTCGATCCCCAGTAACCACATACCATAGTGCCAGTCTTGGTGGCTCACACCTGTAATCCCAGCACTCAGGAGGCAGAGACAGAGGATTGCTATGAGCTCCCGGCTTGCCTGGAATACATAATGAGTTCAGGGCCAGCCTGAACTACAAAGTGAGATCCTGTCTCAAAAAGAAAAAATAAAAAAAGACCACAAAGTTTGTGGCATTTTTTAAACAATCCTTTAAAGTCAATACTTTCAACACATAAGGACACAAGGTATAGCTGTGTGTGTAACGTGGATTTCTATGTAACAGAAAAATTCAAGGAGGCCATTGGTAGATGTTCCCCAAGTCTTTGCTTTATCCCCCAAATGCTGGCCTGATTCACACCTTGAAGCACATGCCTTCTCACGTGAGATGCCTGTTTCTGCAGGCCCGTCTGATCCTTTGGGCCTAGCAGGGGCCTCAGAGAGTCCCAGAAGGATGATATGAACAGAAAGAAGGCCCTTGGCTACTTGGCCCTGGGGATGGGCTTCCCATTCACCTTCACTGCCCAAGCCTTGATGCAGCCCAGGGGGCCTGAGGCTCGGGAAGGAGGCTCGGACAGGACAGCCGGCCTGCGGACAGCGGGACCCAGACCTGCGCTCCTGGTCTGCGGAGTCCCTTGGTGCACCGACCTGCGAGGCAGCCGGCGGGGGAGGGGCGCAGAGACTCTGAGGGCCCCAGGGAACCTCATGACCCAGAGACTTTGCAAACTCCCGAGAACCTGGGTAAGACCGAGCATCCGCGGGACCCAGAAACCTAGAAAGCGGCGCGATCTGAGAAGCTCGCGTTCAGCCTGGGCCCCTTTGCCTTCGAGTGTGCAGACCTCGGAGAGAGTTAGAGCCAGAAATCGAGACCTGCCGCGCACCTGGCCGGGGGCTGCAGGGCTCGCTGCGCCCCTGGGGCTGGTTCGGAATCCGCAGTGGGGTTAACCCGGCGTCGGAGGGTGCTGCGCGCAGGGCGCGTGCGGGGAGCCGGCCCCACACCGCAGCCGGCGCCGCGCTGCCCGGACCCTGCACCCGGCCCGCCGAGTCCTGCTCCCTCCAGGCGCCGGGGCCGGGTGGCCCTGGGGTCGTCGGTTGGTGGGTCCGCAGACCTCGGTCGTGCGTACCGCGTTTGCAAAGCGCCGGTTCGGGGCCTAGAGCCCTGCGTCGCTCTCGCTGAGTCCCTCGGCCAGGATCCTGCCGCCTGCTGCGTGTGAAAAGCCCTCTCCACCTCTCTTGCCTCCCTTGCTTCCTCCTCCTCCCTCGCCCCCGCGCCCCTCCGAGGCTGTGGAGAGCGCCATCCCACTTGGTCGCCGGAAGGCTCACGTTGGCAAGGTGGAGGGGTTCAGCTTTGCACCGGCCAGAGCCAGCGCGCAGTGCCCACAAATCGGTTCTCATGGGCTGCCCAGCCCAGCCAGAGGGCCAGCTACACAGACAGCCTCGGAGAGGGGCATTCACTTCAGGCTTGAGCCAAGTTGCCCCCTTCCCCACACAAGTGTGGTGGTGGTGGTGTTTTCGCTGACGATGATGATGACGATGACGATGATGCGATTTAAAGCAGTTTTCCAGCTGCAGACATCTGGTCCCTGATCCTCTCCCCACCCAGGCACCTGGTCATTATGGCCCCTCACCTGATCCGACATCTGCATGTTGGAGCTGAACCCTGAAGTCATCTCCCTGGGTAGGGAGACTGTCAGGGCGGCCCAGTGTTGTTCAGCTGCCTTTTAAATAAAGAAAGAAGGGGGGACACTCTTCTTGACTCCTCAGCGGAGACCATCGCCAACAGATTTGAGACCTCCTTGAGCTGGGGGAGGGGGCAGATTCCGCCAACAGGCAGTATGTCCCGGCTCACCTGAGGTCACCCCAGACTGCTCCCCAGGACTCTGCTGCAGCCTCAGGCCCAGCCTACAGCCTCAGGCCCAGCCTACACCCCCAGGGGAGAGAGGGCAGCAATCCAGCCTCTTCTCTCAGTGAATTGTGAAAAGGAGAGAAGCTTTTATCTGGTAGTGGCGTCCTTTATTAATCTTGATATTCAAAAAAATAATATGACAAGGAAGGCAGGAAGGAATCAGTCAGCTATTTGAGTGGTTACTTTTTAATGAAAATACTGGCAAACACACACACACCTTTTCCCCTTCCACCTTGATTTGCAGAGAATGTTTCTACCACTGACTTAATTTTGCATAATATCCGCCCTCTTTGACAAGCCCTAAGTTACAAACACACTCCCCAGACTGTCCTTCTAAAGGTCACTGTGATTTATGCCTGTTCCCTCCCCCTAGCACACACTTAACAATTTCCCTTATTTCAGTGTGTTGAAAAGTGTATCACTCTCCTCTTAGTTGCTCTGACTGACACTTCTCAAAGTAATACTGCGCCGTCTACCTTGAAATAGAAAATGATTTATGAGAAAGAGGCTTCTGAGAAACTGTTTAGTTTTCTACTTTGGAATCTTGGTGTTTTGAGTTTCCTAGAAAGGGCTAAAAGGGTCTGAGTTAGCATTCCCTCAAATGCTTCTAGAGCTGACCAGGTGTGAGAAACATAATTGTTGCCAAAAGAAGCAGCAGTTCAGATCAGTTTTGTAAAGGGATTCCCATGAGCATTTACCTTTCTTTTTATTTTGAACTGTTTGTGGGAAGAAAGGGAAGACTCACGTGGGCAGTGAGGCAGGGGAGCAAGACAGAGGACTCATTGAAAACTAGTTTTGAAGTTGAAAGGCAGTTTTCCCAGGCTATTGTCTTGCTACTACTAACAACACCCAGAACAGAAGTCATGACAGTGAATTTCTGTCGCTCGGGTGTCTGAGGCCTGGAGAGTGCGGGCCTGAATTCCTATAGAAGGCTAAGAAGCTAGTCGGAAAGCACAACTTCCCGCGCAGCGCCCCCATTGCCTGAGAGCTGGGGGATCGCCGGAAGTTGACACAGACCGAGCTGGGTCTAGGATGTGGGGCTCCCCCCACCACAGGAAGTAGTGCCTGGGGTGGACCTTAGAGGAGCCAGCAGGATGCAGGACGGCTGGAGGGGCAGCCTGAAGGGACAGGATGCTCAACCACAAGGTTGCAGCCAGCTGTCCACCCCCACCCCCTGCGCGGCACAACCAATGAGTCAGACTGGGCTGGGCAGGAGTGGAAGGGCCTAGTGGGTACTGGAGACTGACCTTTCGCTCGGTCCACTCGCCTTGGACTTCCACCCTGGGGTTCCCAGGGCTGGAGACCATGGCAGAGGCAGCTGGACCAGAGGGAGCTTGCAGAGATGAGAGACGGATGAAACAGGTCCTCAGAGGTCTGCGGTCTGGCCTCTCCAGTTGTGCATGGCCCACCATCGAGAAGGGAGAAGAGCCGTTTTCTTCAGTCCTAGCTGAGGTCGCTGGTGTCCTCTTCCCCCGGCCACATCATCAGGGCCACACAGAACCAAAACTCTGCTGCCTGGGCTTGTACAGAGCCTAAAATCTCAGCATCTGATAAGGTTACTGCACCACTGATACAATTGCAGATTTGTAAAGCTTCCTCCAAGAGACAGATGTTTGGGCTGATTAAGAATGAAGGAGGAAACTACAGCTGCACCAAGGAATAATCTATTGGATAAATATTTTAATAAAAAATATGAAGAGATCAGCCCGACCTTGCAAGGTCTTCTGCTGTTAAAAAAAAAAAATCTTTATCAAACCCCTATTCTATGGCTTCAATAAACAGAACCCATTACCTCACGGCATCTTTTGTTGGCCCCATACAAGAGAGAACAAAATGGTTATTCAGGGAACGCTTTCGATTTTTATTGTGGGTAGCCTGCACAAAGAGCCGTGTTATTGTATTTAAAAGAACCATCTGTAGCAGAAACAATGGCATCAAATTATCTTTGAATACCCACTGAAAAAACATAAAGCTTTTTTTTTTTATTCTTGTGTGCGGTGGGGGGGCAGAGCAGTGTTAGGGTAACTGACTTTTTTGTTGTTCTCTGGGTGCATTCTTCTGCCTCCCCCCTCTCTCCCCCTCACCCTCTCTCCTCTCTCTCTCTCTCTCCCTCTCCCTCTCTCTCTTTTAAAAAATCAGCCATTTGGGGTTTTAAGCCATAAACGATTTTTCTTGTTGCAGGGGACCGCAGTGGCAAAGCTAGGCTAGGTCTGCAGGCTGGTGTGCGAGGCGAAGCGGGCGAAGGCAGGAGGCGGACGGGGAGAAGAAAAGCCGAACTGGATTCTCGGTGCCTCGGATGGAGGCTGAGAGGGGAGCTGGAGCTCCTTCGACTCGTTCTGTCCGGGGAGAAGTGATCCAGCCTGGGCCGCGAGAGGCTCGGGAAGCCCTCTCGTTCTATGCTTTTTTACCTGCCAATCAAACTGCTAAGAGACAACACCCTGATCTGGCGCGGACATGTAAGTAGCTCGCAACCCAACTTTGACATTCACCGTAGTCGCTGAGTCCCCCCCCCCCACGCACACACTTTCTTCCCCCTCTCATTCTGGGTTTTTTTTTCTTTTTTTCTTTGACCTTTAATAGATCTGGAAATACATCCTGTGTGGCAGTCATTTTACACAGGCAGGTTTAAGCCTGAAAGCGTTAACTTTTGGAATTAAATGCTAATCGAGATTTAAAAAAAAAAAAAAAAAACCAAATGCAGATTGAAATGACGTGATTTTCTCTCCCCCTGAACAGTTTTAGTCCTGAATATCATCAGTTGCCTTGCAAGGGTGAATGTGTTTCTTTTTCTGTGAAAATGAAGAAATGGATTCGTGAGCTTACAGAAATAACCCCAATAGTGGGGGGAAAAAAAAAAATCCAGGCTTCCATCTTTTTAAAAAATGTGAAACTGTGGAATTTCACTCCTACCCAAAAGCCTTCCCCAGACCAGGGTGAGAGGCTGGAAGGGGTGAGCTGATAGCCAAGTGGTGTCACCGAGGGGCACCTGCGCCTCCCGCGTCGGTGGTGCCCGGAGGTGGGAGGGAGCTTGCGAACCGAGGGGAAGGGGCCGCGGCGTGGCGAGGTCTCGTTCTTTAGCAGAGACTAACGGAGAGGGAGCTAGAAACGCAAGGGGGCAGGATACGCAGCAAATCCTACCTGGGAGCAGGAATTAGGGGGCACCGCGGCGCTGCGAGCTGGGAGGGCCTGGGTGGGAAGTTGTGCGAGGGCGAGGGGCGCCTGCTCTCTGGCGCCCCCTACTGGCCACTCGGAGGATGTTTCACTTTCGTAATAAGCTCTGGGGAAGCCGCTGGGTTTTGTTGCTGTTACTAGACACCCCGCCGCTTCTCAGACTTAAAACAAAACTACAGACTTTTAGCAAATGGACTGTTTTGAATGCAGAAACTCTTGCATACAGCTTCAAATCCTCCATGTTTTCTCCCAAACATCTCTTCCTCTTCCACAATCTTATGGCTGGTGGAGGAGACAGGCCCCTGGCTGGCACGTTGGTTTTTGAGGGCGGCCCACGCCCAGTTCGGAATTCGCGGCCAGCTTCGCGTCCTACCTGAACCGCGTCCGACTTGGAAAGCACTCGAGAGGGGCGAGGGGCGGAGTGGGCAGCGATGATTTGGAAATTGCAGATTGTGACACCGGCTCATTAGAATACAATCCATAGGGGTCCTCGGGACCCCGTGCTCCTGCGACATGAGGCGGTCAGGGGCTTTCCTTCCCGCCTCCTTTTCCTTTTTCTCTCCTTTCTTTTTTCCTCTTTCTTTTTCCCTCTTTTTTAAAAAATTTGGTAGATAAAGGTTAATCTCGGGCTGAATGGCGGAGCTCTGATTGACAGGAGAAAAGGTGTGGAGGGCAGGTCGCGCTGTCTTATTTACAGCCCCGTGCTAGCTCCGAGTCTTTGTTAGGACTGGAAAGCTAATTTAGCGCTGATCAAAAGCGCCACAGAGTTAAAGGACTGGTAATGACTGCTAATTTCATTTCAACCTCATGCCAGCCCAACTGCTGTAATTAAAGACACGCTATTTAAATACAGGTGAAGGTTTTTTTTTTTTTTTTTAGGTTGGGGTGGGGGGTGAACGGATTACAATTTTATTTAGATTTCTTATATTTGGGTGTTATGGACTCTGACAGCAGTTTTTTTTAAATATTATTATTTACAGTTGCTTATCATTTGTACCTGGCTTAGCAGAATTGGCAGTCTGAAATGTGTCAATCCCAAAAGGGGGGAAGGGAGGGGGAAAGATGCAGGGGGAAACTACTGAGGGACATTTCAATATTTGGGTCTCTCTTTTCCCCTCTTTGGATTTAACAGAAGGGCCTTCAATGTAGTTTAAAGTATTTGAAACTTGGGGCAGGGTGAACAGGCCAGAAAGATCAGTGCCCGCGTTTAAAGTACTCCAAAAAGATCATGTGAACAGACGGAAAAATATATTTTTAATTAAATAATTTCCCCCACACGAGAGCCGCGGTATTGGCTCAGAAACCTTGTAATTTCTCCCCCGATAGGAGTTTCTTTATGAGAACATCAAAAGATGAAAAGCTCTACATTTCCGTAGTTGGTTAAAATTGATAACCACCCCCTTACACACACGCACACACGCGCGCACACGCGCGCACACGCACAACCCCCCAAAAAAGAATGTAGCCTTTAATCTCTTTTTATCCGCGAAGACTAAAGCTCCGTACTCGACCCCGCCAGCGGCTCTCGCCTTCCGGGGCTGGAACCCGGCTCAGATGTCAGGCGGCGCCCCGCGCGCAGGTTCGCGCCCAGCGCCCCCTGTTGGACACAGTGGGCGCTGCGCAGCGCCAGTCCTGGAAATCGCTGGAACCTGCCTCTGGGGTTACAGAAAACTCTTTATTACCCTCCAAAAAGGAAACGGGACGCGGAAGCAAGTCTTTCTATCCTTAAAAGATATGTTCATTCAGTGAACAGTAAAAAGGAGACAATACACTTTTAATTGAATAACCAATAAAAGACTCATTCCTCTTGCTCAGCTTCCAGCAAGCCCCCCCCCACCTGGTTTTGGGAATCCCTGGGAAGGTTCTGCGATCGTAAGAGAAACGCTGCGAAAAACAACGCAGCGAAAAAAATCTCCCCTGAGGCCAGGAAGAACCAAGCAAAAGCTACTTTTTTCCTTTCCCGTCCCCTCTCCCCCAAAAAGGGAAAAAGAAAAAGAAAGAGAAAGGGGAAGGTGTACCGCTTGCTAGTGGAGGTTTGCCGGCAGCATCTCGCGCGCCCTCGGAGGCCCCGCACGTGTTCCGCAGGAGCCTCTGAGCAAACTGAGTAACTTGTTTCTATTTGTGTATTTATTTCTACAGAGCAACTAATTGTTCAGTCTGGTCTCTTCTTTCAACGTGGTTTCCCATCCCCCAAAAGCAGTCCCGACCAAACTTTTCCTTTCCTGTCAAAAGGCTGCATCCCTGAAGGCGTCCCCCTAACAGGTGCCTGGCACGCCGTCTTTTATCTCGGCCTGGGATCTCTGGGAAGGTTCCCCAGTGGCCACAGAGTATTTTCTTTGAAATGCAGCATGTCACTGACCGGGAATCCAAGTTATCCAAGGGAAAGGGCAGTATTTTTCACAGTCCCACAACCTGCCTGCCTGCATCAGAAAGGGCTTTAACTATCTTTGGGCAGCCAGGGAAAGCAAAGGATCCTTTGAATTATCTCAGAAAGATAAACTCTTCTTTTTAAACGGAACATCCTCTAAATTTGAAACCAAGGGGCAAGGTGGGTTTGTTTAGTTGTTTAAAATCAAACAGAAACAATTCTAGTGCTAAGTGAGCAGAAGGGTGAATTGCTTCTTCAGGGGTGTGCTCGGGATTCTAACTTTTAACTCTGAGAAGTTTGGGGCTTTTTTTTTTTAAGTTTGCATACTGACAGAAAGTAGCTTTAGTTGGCCTTTTAAAAATCGTCCACCCTTTGGCTAAGAAGCTCCTGTTGTCCCCGAGCGCCCTGCACTTCCCTTAACTAGGGTCCGAGGTTGTCTTTTGGGGGAACTGTCCGCACAGGGAGAAGCCTGCTCTCCGACCCCAGAATCGGACCTCGGCTTGGGTGTGAACTAGGAAGGTTCAGATGCTGTGTGAGGGGAAGAATCAGCTTTTCTAAAGCTGTACCCGGAGTTCTGTCGAGATGACAGACAGGCAGGGTTCCCTGGCACTGCTCCCCGATGAAGCCAGGCCCCCTAGGGAGCAGGAACAGGAGCCGGGCCTGGGAAGCCCGGGTGACCCTGGAGGTTAGGAGACCTGGACGGCGGGCCTCGGGCTCCGGAGGGCGAGGGGCCAGGGCCCGGGCCCGCACGTCCAGCAGCGGTCGGAAAGTGGCTGTGCCGCTCTGCAGAAGCGATGAGACCTGCAGCCGAGGGCCCAGGCGATGTCTGCCCCGACCGGCTCGCCGGCTCGTGCGGAGAAGACCTGGGCGCAGGCGGAGTGGCCCCGGGCTGCGTGTCCCACCACCCACGGCCCGTGTGGAAAGCACAGTCCCTCGCGGGGCAAAGAGACTGACAGAGTGGGTGGCCAGGCCACAGGGCCCTGAGGCAGCCATTCGGGGTCCCGGGCCAGGACCGCGGTGAGGACTCCCGCGGAGCCGCGAGGCCCCCGCCCGGCTTCTCCGCGCCCCGAGGGGCGGGGCGGGTGCTGCGGTCTCTGGTCCCGGCGTCCAGGCCTGAGCCCGCGGGCTTGGCCCAGCGCCCTGCTTTGTAAGTAGCCAGCCTTGCCCGCGTCTGTGGGCGAGCCAGGCGGATGGGCCAGCCCTGCTTAGGCCCCTGGGTCGATGCCAAGTGCTCAGCGCCTTCTTCCCTCACTTTCCTGAGAACTCAAGAAGCAGCTTGCATGCTAAGCCCTAGCTGAGGGACGTGGAGATGGTGGGGCCGTTTGGAGGTGGATAAAATGACTCACTGTTAATTCCAAGATTTAGGGAGATGAGCTCTCCCTTATTAAGTCTACTCCGGTAGTTTGCTTTTAAACTCTGGAAAACCTTTCACCCTCACGAGCCAACCTTAAGACAAAAGCCTACTTAGGGAGGAGGCCCAGCCTGGCCTAGGGGAGCTGAGGTAGAGGCCGGCGCTCACCTCCCGGCTCAGGCTCAGCCCTGCACTGCCAGATTGCGATCCTAACCCAAGGCCCAGCAGCTTGGTGGGTCGTCGCTGTAGGGTGTTGAAACCACAAGTACAACTTGACATCATTGAGCCCACGGTGCTTGTCAATAATCTGTGAATTAGGCGCCGAGATTGTCAGCGGAGATCATAACAGTTTCTGAAGGACTCATTACAGCCTATCGTGTTAGTGATCTCCAAATTAAGGGGGGTGTGGGGCGAGAGGGAGAAGGGGTGGGAGAGCGACAGAAAAGCCAAGAAGGGTGGGAAGAAAGATAAAAGTCAGAACCCAGCCCCTGGAAAAGAGGCTTTAAAGATTATCAGGCCAGGGATCTGAGCACTCCTCGGGCCTGGAGCGAGAAGCCCAGCTCCACCTGAGCTTCCTAGGTGCAGGGTGCTAGGGGGCAGGCAGAAGTGGTCCTCAGCCCTTTCTTTTGAGGCCAGAAGAGCTTTGGGAAGAGGGGTTCTGATGTCAATAGTAGGCCCTGAGGTGCAGCCCCACGTGCATCTGGGCACGTCAGGCCAAGACATAGCTCTGCAGCTGGAGAGAGTGGTCAGTCTCTGGTGGGCCGGAGGGGATTGCTGGCATGATCTCTTCTTCCAGTGGGGTTCTGGAACTTCTGTTCATGACTCAAGTGAAGGTTTCCGTCTCGCTCCTTGGACAGCAGTGCCTCCCTTCCCATATCAAGCAGATCTTGTTTCTTTCCCCCACTTGTGTTTTGGGGTGCCAAACACCTCATCCTGATGTTGTCGCTTCTGTGGTTTAAAGTCCAATTGTACGTTTGAAAGAGGAGCCTTGTGTGACACAGGGACCGTACATCCCATGAGGTGTGCAAAGGAGAGGAGACCGACTTCCATGTGACCACCTTGCAATGCCCAGACCAGGCAGAGGTCCCTCCGCTTGGCCCATGCTCTAGTATCACTTGATATGGCCCTGAGAGACCTGATAGAAGACTGAGGTCCATTCTCCCACAGAAGTTACACTCACAACTCAATGAAATATCACAGTGGGAAAATTTACAGCAGTAGCCTTTCCTCTGAAATTAGGGTAACAACCTTAAGCCACTGGAAAATTTGGATTCTCAGGAAGCCCTATTGCTGAGTGTGGTTAATTGCAGAAGGAGCTGTGGTCAGTCAGAGGGAAGCAGTCAGACTTCCAGGCTGGGCTTTGAAGGTACAAAAGGTCCCTGGGGTACGGGGGCCACCTGGAGTTCTTGGTGATCTGTTAGCCTATTTTTTTTTAAATTGTCTTCTCCTAATTTTTAAAATCAAAATCGTAAGCTCAGTAGAAGTGAAGACCAGTGGTGGAAGCTTTCTTTAGTTGTATTGTGAAAGGGGAATTTCTATTTTAGAATAATTTGGTCACTTAATGGGCAAATTGCATTTTCCCCTGGAGTAGAGCTGCTGGGCAGAAACACAGTCTTATGTTAAAATCGTTTGACAATTCAGAAATGAAATTGTGAAGTGTGAATTCCTTTTTCCAGAGAAACAGGCAAGCTGGACTCTATGAAGGGTGCACACATACAGGGATCCTACAAGTCACGGGATGACGGAACACACAGACACAGGAGCTCCTGTGACTTTTGTTGGCTGTCATTTGAAGGGGAATGGATGGAGTTTTGCAACTGTTGAGTTGTTTTTAAAATGTATTTATTTCATCAGTGAGAACCAGATGAAAGAGAACGAGGAAAAAGAGCGCCGAATGCAAAGCAGCCCTGCATTCCTTAGGTTTCAAGGGTCCTTACAGCTCTTGAGTGAAATTATTTGGCGAAATTGGGTCTGGGCTGAAACAGCATTTGTTATCCCCTTGTTCATTTGTTATGTGTAATACCACTTCTGGAAATTAAAGGCAAGATAATGGAGAGACATACAAAGAGAAAAAATATGATTAAGCAATTTTAAATTGCCAATCTACCATGCATCCATATGCATATCTGTGTCTCCGTAAACAGAAAGGAACGGAAGTCTTGGTTTGCTCTTTGTGTCATCTGGAAATATTTCTTATAGTTCCTATCTATAATCCTCCACACTTCCCCTACCTGATAAATTTGGCCTAGGAGGAAAAACACAGGTGAAAGAATTTCTGCTATTTTTTTTAAAAATGTAGCATAAAAATTAAAGTGTGCCCTGGAGTCCCTTCCCAGCCGAAAGGGAATGTGGTTTGACAGTGGTCTGGTTCATCTCTCATTCTTGCTTCTGACTTCCCATAGCCTAACTTTTTCCAGCTTACTCCTGGCTGGCTCTTTTGGGAAAGTATGTGATGCTGTTTTAGGAGAAAGAAATTCTCTGCTGTGCTGATCTCTTCTTCATCTTCTTTTATCTGTGCTTATTTCTTCAGTCCTGAAGGACCAGCTCTGATCACTCTGCAACCTGTGGCTCCCACTTGGAGTGGCAGAGGATTTGGGGGTCTGAGGAGAAGGAGATATTTTCAACTTTGGCGTCTGCCAGTGCCTGACCTTGTAGAGCCCAGTGACCTTGTATTGGAGGAAATGAAATAATGAACATTTCACCTCACTAAATTCCACCAGCATTGTCCTAAACGTCTGAATTTCCCCTTAGCTTTTCAAATCAAGAACTTTTCCAGAGCTGTCACACTTCGCCTGTTAAGATTTACTTGCCTCTAATGTACCAGACTGCTCTATCGCTCCTCTCCCCACGGTGTGATCGCTGCTATCTGTGATCACTTTGAGATGGCTGAAGGGTCAGAATCAGGAGAAAATAGCAAAGACGGAAGGAAAAAAAAAAAAAAAAAAAAACCCTTCACTTGGCCCAAGTGTGGCTTCTAATATATTTAACCAGCTCCCGAATTAGAAAGCCTTTCTGTACATTTTCTTCTATTTTTCTCGCTTTTTTCCTTATGTAATGAAATTAAAACTTTTGGAGCCCACAGTTGACATTTTTCAGAAAATTGAGTTATCAAGGCAGTAATTATTTCACGGGGAGATAAAACTCTCATAGCCCTAACTGTCAAATAGGGCCCTTTTCAGATTTTAATTACAAAATAAAATTAGTCTGCTCTTCCTCGGGGTGGTTTGTGAGTGGTTAAACAGAGCTTTCCCCAATACTGGTGGTCGTCAAACTCGGCTAATTAGCAATGCTGAGAAATTCCACTTAACAAGGACATTCTCCAAGACTCTGCAGGTTCCCTGCCGCTCGCCTTCATTTCCATAAGAAGATTAGGAGAGGAGGGGCACGCACTCAAATGCAGATACAGAAAAGAAGCGTTTTTTAACAAGCATCATAATAGTAAGATGCTTGGCTAGTTCTCACCTAATTACTGCAAGTTAAACCTCTATTTGCCACTAAGAAGAAAAAATGTCTACAGTCCCCTATCTCCACAAAATTGTTAGTTGGCTGCCGAAGGGGTAGGAAGGGCAAAATTAATGTAAAAGATTTTTAAAGAAAATTGAGTTGTATTTAGCAGTTAAGGTTTTTTGGCTAAGGCCAACGGAAAAGCAAAATCGAATCAGAATATTGCATGAGTTAAGATTTGTCTTTAATTACCATTATTGCTCTAAAAGTGTGTCGCTTTCTGCTGTCCACAGAAGTGTTACATTCTCTTTAGCTTAAGCATTTTCAGTTTTCACAAATTGTACCAGTGGCAACATTTTTAAATTCCCTGAGGATGAAGCACCCTGTTCCAAGTCTTTTTTTTTTTTTTTGATTGTTAGTCAATGGTGTATTGTGGCGACTCCAGTAACCACCTATTATAATCCTGAAACAGGGCTGCTTCTGTCATCTGTTGGGACTGTTATGGTTATTATTATTATATTTAGTAAGAGTGATGGTGCTGTATTGCAGCTGAGTGGCCAGTGACCCGATTTTTTTTTAAATGCATATGTTCTTTAAAAATCTAATGAGAAAATTGTTTCCAGCTATCACCATCTTCTTTCATCTTATTTTCATAGCACATTATTATGCATAAATGCCAGCTACAGTTAGTTTATTGCGATAAGTACAGCAGGCTTAATTAAAATAAAGCCGTAAATAAATGCAACCAATGATAACACAATTGTAATGTATTTCCATAGCTTATTTATATGATAAAAGCAATTAACAAAAGACCTAGCCAGCCCCTTTAACCTCTTAAATGTGTTATTACAGAGTACAGGCACAAACATCTGAGTGTGGAAATGCTTTTACATATAATCCCAGAGAAGAATTGTCTCTTACTCCTGCCTTTTGATGGAAAGAAAAAGATCTTCATCTATAACTATTATTAATATTTACTTTAATAAGTAGATCCACTATTATTCACATCAACTCCCCCCCTTTCTTCAAACTTAATTATCCATAACCTTTTTTTTTTAAGTTTTGGAATAATGCTCTTACTTGCAGACCCCCTCATAAAGTGAACGCTCGGTCGGCCTTCGTGGCTCCTGGACAATCATAATCCATTCATAAGCTGAACCTTATAATTTGTACCTATTTTTTCCCGTGTTTTTACCTCCCCTTATCTCGAGATTGCATGTACATTTTTAAGTTAAGCAAATTAAATGATTCTTATGATTTGATTCCACGGCTTATACGACGTTAACTTCTCTTTTGTTTACATTATGTGTAATTAGTTTGATCTTCCATCCCCCTTCCTTTTTTTTTTTTATACTTTATTTCCGAACACCTTTTTAAAAAGGTAAAATCGTTAATCTTGGAAAAGCAAATCCACCAGCAGGGGGCGCACCAGCCACATCCGTAAAACCATCCGCGCTGAAAAGTCGGTGCCCGCCTTCTCTACGGCCTCTCAACCTTTTCTCTTGCCTAATCCCCAGAGATCCATGTTTAGCTTAATAGAACACCCCGATTAAACAGGAAACATTGCTTTCTTTCGAAAAATATTTAATATTTGCATGCTTGGAGAACATAAGTCTCACCTTTTCGGTCTTCCCAAAATCTACAGCAAACCAAAAGCAGAGAGCAAAAGGAGGGCCTGGAGGGAAGGGAAGGTAGATGTGACAAGATTTATTATTAAGAAAGTCTGCAAGATATCTTTTTGACAACTTTCCCAGGTCTCCAATGGGCACTCTCAGGTTGAATTTGCTAATGAAGGGACAGGCCCGGGAGGGCAGGAATGGGAGAAGTTGGGGTGAGGGGGGCGTGATGGTGGAGGAAGGTTAGCGAAGAAACAACGCGGTTTGTACAGATAATAAATGGAACGTGGCCGGTGGACACTATTCAGTCTATTTTCTTAGGGTGAGGGGAGACCGGGAGGAGGGGGCGGAGAGAGTGTTACAGAAGAAAGAAAATAAATAACTGATGGTTTAAGCCCTTTCTAAAAAAGAAATGGCATCAGGTTTTTTCTTTTCTCACACCCCCCCCCCTTTGTAGTCAAGTGCATTTTAGCCACAAAGATCCCAACAAGAGAGTGGAAGGAAACTTAGACGGGGCTTTGTTTGACTTCGTGTAGCGACAACAAGAGAAACAAAACTACCTATTTGTAACGGACGTGGTGCCATTGCTCTCCGCTTTGAGCGCCTACCTATTGAAGCCCTCACGTCGGGACAATGCGGGAGCGGCTGAAATTACCCCCGGGCCGCGGGCGGGACCCGCGCCCCGCCCCCACCGCGCCGCCCGGGCCCGCGCGCCTCGCTCGGGGCACCTGTTCCCGGCGCGGCCCCCGCCGCCTCCCAGGCCTGCGGCGGCCTCCGGGTGGCCGGGCTCCGCGCTGCGCCGTCGAGGGCGCTGCAGGGGACGCGCCCCCCGCCCGGCCGGTCCTCGCCGCCCGCCCTGGGACCCGGCGCCGCCGAGACCTGGGAGGCGGGAGGGGCAGGACGAGCGCGGGCCTGGCCCCGGGAACGGACGGAGCCGGCGGGCCCCAGGCCTCCCGCTCGGCCCCGCGCGGGCCACAGGGGCGCGCGGCGGCGTGGGCGCGAGGGGGGCGCGACGTCCGGGCCGCGGACCCCGAACTTCTGCTGGGACAGCGCGAGGGGCTGGGGGCGCGGGCGCCGGGCAGGAAGAGGGGCCGGAGGAGCCGGCGGGAAGCCCTGGGCGGGCGCGGATGAGCGGGAGAACAATGACCCCAGTCCCGCGCCGCCCGCTTCCTGAAAGACGAGTTGGACACTCGCCCCGAGCCACCCACTTGGCTCTGCCCCACCCCCGCGCACACCTTCGGGGCAGCCCGCGCCCCTTCCTCTTTTTAGCACCCTGTACCAAAAAAGTAAATCCATATTAAGTTTAAAGAGGGGAGGGGAAACGGAGTCTTAGCGCTGTTTACCCACTTCCTTCGAAAAGGCGTGTGGTGCGACCTGTTGCTGCGAGAGGGGATACAAAGGTTTCTCAGTGGCTGGCAGCCGGGCTGGGGAGCCGCCCCCTCCCCCTTCCCTTCCCCCTCCCTCCTCCTCCTCCCTCCCCCCCCTCGCCTCCTCTCCCTGCCCCTCCCCCGCGCGGCCCGGCGGCGCAGCAGGCCCCGCCCCCTTTCATGCAAAACCCGGCGGTGAGGCAGGGCTGGAGTGGAGGAGCCGGCGCGCGCTGATTGGTCGCGAGAAACCCATTTATTCCCTGACAGCCCCCGTCACATGGATGGTTGTCTATTAACTTGTTCAAAAAAGTATCAGGAGTTGTCAAGGCAGAGAAGAGAGTGTTTGCAAAAGGGGGAAAGTAGTTTGCTGCCTCTTTAAGACTAGGACTGAGGGAGAAAGAAGAGGAGAGAGGAAGAAAAAGGGAGAGAAGTTTGAGCCCCAGGCTTAAGCCCTTCCAAAAAATCATAATAACAATCATCGGCTGCGGCGGAATCGGCCGGAGGAGGAGGGACGCGCCCGGCTGCGGGTTCTGGGGTTTTTGTTATTTTTCTATTTAGTATCTGGGTGGTTTTTTTTTTTTTTTTTTCTTTTTTTTTTTTTTTTTTTTTTTTTTTTTTTTTTGGTTTTGGTTTTCTAACCTGACTGCAGTCTGCTTCTCCGCGCTCGCTTGCGCTGCTCCTCTCCCAACCGCTCCTTCCGCGCCGAGCCCGCTCCGGCGCCCCCGCCCGCCCCCTCCCCCTCCCGCCGCGGGGCCCCCGAGTCCCGGCCGGGCCGAGGGTCCGCGGCCGCCGGGGGCCGCGCGCAGCGCCCCATGTACAACATGATGGAGACGGAGCTCAAGCCGCCGGGCCCGCAGCAGACTTCGGGGGGCGGCGGCGGCAACCCCACAGCGGCGGCCGCGGGCGGCAACCAGAAGAACAGCCCGGACCGCGTGAAGCGGCCCATGAACGCCTTCATGGTGTGGTCCCGCGGGCAGCGGCGCAAGATGGCCCAGGAGAACCCCAAGATGCACAACTCGGAGATCAGCAAGCGCCTGGGCGCCGAGTGGAAACTTTTGTCCGAGACGGAAAAGCGGCCGTTCATCGACGAGGCCAAACGGCTGCGCGCGCTGCACATGAAGGAGCACCCGGATTATAAATACCGGCCGCGGCGGAAAACCAAGACGCTCATGAAGAAGGATAAGTACACGCTGCCAGGGGGGCTGCTGGCCCCCGGCGGCAATAGCATGGCGAGCGGGGTCGGGGTGGGCGCTGGCCTGGGCGCGGGCGTGAACCAGCGCATGGACAGCTACGCGCACATGAACGGCTGGAGCAACGGCAGCTACAGCATGATGCAGGACCAGCTGGGCTACCCGCAGCACCCGGGCCTCAACGCGCACGGCGCGGCGCAGATGCAGCCCATGCACCGCTACGACGTGAGCGCGCTGCAGTACAACTCCATGACCAGCTCGCAGACCTACATGAACGGCTCGCCCACCTACAGCATGTCCTACTCGCAGCAGGGCACCCCCGGCATGGCGCTCGGCTCCATGGGCTCCGTGGTCAAGTCCGAGGCCAGCTCCAGCCCCCCCGTGGTCACCTCCTCCTCCCACTCCAGGGCGCCCTGCCAGGCCGGGGACCTCCGGGACATGATCAGCATGTACCTCCCCGGCGCCGAGGTGCCGGAGCCCGCCGCCCCCAGCAGACTGCACATGTCTCAGCATTACCAGGGCGGCCCGGTGCCGGGCACGGCCATCAACGGCACACTGCCTCTGTCGCACATGTGAAGCGGGCTGGACAGGAGAGCTTTCCCCGGCGAGAACTAGGGAAGCGGGAGGGGTGCGGACGAGGAGAGGCAGCGACGGCACGGAGAAAAACCTGGCGCGCTCCGAAGCAAAAGAAAACTCGATCTCGTCGCCCACAGAGGAGGAGAGAGGACGCAGATCCCTTCCAGATCGCGCGGAGCCCGCGATGCCGATGAGAAAACTTTTATGAGAGATCCGGGACTTCTTTTTGGGGGACTATTTTTGTACAGAGAAAACCCTGGGGTGGGTTGAGGGGCGGGGGATTGGACCTTGTATAGATCTGAAGGAAAGAAAACTACGCAAAACTTTTTAAAAGTTCTAGTGGTACGGTAGGAGCTTTGCGGGGAGTTTGCAAAAGTCTTTACCAATAAATATTTAGAGCTAGTCTCCAAGCGACGAAAAAAAAATGTTTTAATATTTGCAAGCAACTTTTGTACAGTATTTATCGAGATAAACCTGGCAATCAAAATGTCCATTGTTTATAAGCTGAGAATTTGCCAATATTTTTCAAGGAGCGGCTTCTTGCTGAATTTTGATTCTGCAGCTGAAATTTAGGACAGTTGCAAATGTGGAGAGGAAAATTATTCAGATTTGGACATTTTAATTGTTAAAAGATTGTACAAAAGGAAGAAATTAGGATAAGTACTGGCAACACCATCTCCGTGGTCTTGTTTAAAAGGGCAAAAGTTTTAGATTGTACTAAAATTTTTAACTTACTGTTAAAAACAAACAAAAAAAATGGCCATGCAGGTTGACATCGTTGGTAATTTATAATAGCTTTTGTTTGATTCCACCTTTCCATTTTGCTCAGATTAAAAAAAAAACAACATGAAATTACTGTGTTTGAAATATTTTCTTATGGTTTGTAATATTTCTGTAAATTTATTGTGATATTTTAAGGTTTCCCCTTTATTTTCCGTAGTTGTATTTTAAAAGATTCGGCTCTGTATTACTTGAATCAGTCTGCCGAGGACCCATGTATATATTTGAACTAATACCATCCTTATAACAGGTACATTTTCAACTTAAGTTTTTACTCCATTATGCACAGTTTGAGATAAATAAATTTTTGAAATATGGATACTGAAATTATGCTTGAGTCTTTCATTTCCTTGGATAACTGTGATTAGGTAGAACTTCTGGGAATTATACTACAGCTATGAGAGCAAAATACGAAAGGCTTTCGTATTACTATTCCAGCAACATGTGCTAATGTTAACTACTAAAAAAAAAAAAGTGAGAGAGAGATGGCTGGATGTTTAATCAGTACTCTGGAAAAACTGAAATGCTTATGTCATTTCTAAAATAGAAACTAGAGACATATTGTAAATCCACCCCCGCCTTTGTTAAGCAGCATGTTGGGGACTTATACTCAAACTGATTTGTACCACTTGTTGCCAGAAAGGAGTCAATCCTGAAATTTTTCGTGTAGCTTAGCAGATGAGGGTTGAGCCAAATCAGAACCAGATTGGCTCGTTTTGTTTTCTTTTTCTGCACAGCACAAAGGCCCTTTGAAACCTGGTCATAGGGGAGAATGATGCTTCTTGTATCAGAATAATTGTAAAGTACACGTGCGAAGTGTTATCTGCTGGGTGGGCGTTTGGGTTGCTCTGGCCTTGCGATTATTGTCTGAGAGGAAACAAGTGGTTTACTTTCTTTGTTCTTTGACTTCCTAAACTTTCTCTAATACATTTTCCTGTTTAAGGACCAGGGAAAGCAAAGAACATCTTGCAAAATTCCCTGACTTATCATGGATATAGTTTTTTTATTATTATTTATTTTCTCCCCCCTCCCTTCTTTCCCTCCTGAATTCCATTTCTTAAATTGGCAGCGCGGGTTCAAGCCTGTAGCCCCAAATCGGATAATCTCTGCAGCTGATAACAAGCAAAAGAGAAGCCAGGCAACAGCCATATTAAAGAAGAAAACAATCAACTCTGAGGTAGATATTTTACTTTGTCCAGTCTAATCACATTTGGAGATGATTATGCTTTTGATCTGTTAACTGTTTTACTACAGGAGTAGAGAGATGGGGGAGGGGAGGGGTGGGGAAACAAGATTGGATTTGTTGTTTTCTTTTGCCCTAGGAAAGGTAAAGAAAGGCTTTAGTTGTCCTCGGTGGGAGCGGAAAAGTTGGGGAAATCGCCATCTATGGTCTTTGAATTAGCGATGCCTCTGCCTCACAACCGACCCACGCTTTGGCACAGCTGGAGAAACCGTGACCTAGTTGGGGACTTTTTCACTGTTTCTTTTTTAGTTCTTCTTCTTCTTTTTTTAATTTTTTTTAAAAAAAAATTTTAATGACTTGTTTCCCTCATTCTTCACCACCCAAGGGCACCGGCAAGCACAGTAGGGCGTGCTCATGTGCACGATTGCTTCCCACAGCTTCAAGAGTTTGCCGTGTCAACTTGCAACTTTGGAGAAGTTGGAACCGGCAGCTTTTCCACCCTGAGTGAAGGACCCTCCACAGCCACTAAGCTAGCTCATCCTGCTGGTTTCCACCCTCTCGTTTGCACAGAGGTCTTTCACGAAGTGTTGCTAGTGTTGGGTCTGTGGTGAACTAGTGCCTATCTCCTGATCTGTATTTTTATTTACTCCGGATGGCTTCATTTTCAGCGCACATGAGTTTTTATGTACTTTATCCTCATTTTTAGGGTACTGTTGTACTGGGAAGGGAAAGGGATTCAAGTTCCCAATTCTAAGCGAGGCATTTTCCCCCCTAATTAATGCAGAGACTCTAAAAGAATTCCCCCCCCCTTGCTCGCCAGCCATTGTAATGCACATACGGATTATTCACGTGGTAATGAGCACATTGCCAGTTCTTGCTCACACAGACGAATAAAAGAAACTTTGAATAAAGATCCAAATGACCATGCAGGGGGAGTGGGGCGGATATTCCCGGAATTTGAGCCAATCAACGACATAGGATGTATGTATTTGAAAAATAAATATACAGGATATTCAAAGTATACTTTGGGGCTGAGAGTGCACTGTATTAACTTTCCATTAAAAAAAAAAGTTCACGAGATCAGACTAAAAAGCAGTATTTTGGCAAAATGTGCAGTTTCATATGTTTTCAAAGGAGGAAAAGCACACTATTTGGGGAAGTTGAACTGGCTTTAAATGATTGATTGTCACTGTCTTAAATGAGAGAACCCCACTCCCGTTCCCAGCTGCCATACCTCCAAACCAAGTAGATGAAAAAGAGTCAAAATTTTTGTTTGCAAATGTAAATGCTTTGGATAAACTATGTCTGAACAAAATAGTGCATATCCACTGCATCATGCGATGGAATTAAATGTTTCTTCATGTATAATTTCATAGTGTAATGTCGAGCATCTAATGTTTTGATAATATGATTTGCAAGTAAGGCTGTGAACTCACAAACTTGCCTGGAGATGTTATCTCCTGGGGCTGAAGATAGTTGTTGAGTGTTTCTTTCCTTGGAATATTATTCTGCTCAATGAAACCACTTACTTTTCAGTCAAAAGGGGTGAATTTAAATGTTTCATTAACCTTATACATAGAATGGAAATGTGCAAAAGGATAAGATTGTATAGTCTATTCTCTTTACAAATTTTTTTTTCTTTTCCTCTCCCCTACTTCCCCTATGCTTTAAATAAAGAGAGTTAAAATATTTTGCCGAGCTGTAGTAGATTAGCAAGGTTTCTTTGCCAATGCTGGGAAGCTGGTATTACAGACTGTCCCTGGGGAAAAAGGCTCGCATTAACCACTAAATGAATATTTGACAAGGGCTCATTCGGAGGTATTATTACTATAAACGTGGTCCCTACTGGACTTTTCAAGGGTCAAAGAGCAACGCTTCAATTAATTATTTAGACTGCTAGTAGATTTGGTTGTAATAGCTGTACTTATTTCTAGAAACTGACACATTCTTACAGTAGGAAAATCTCAGGAGAATCTTCCCCATCAGCAACCCCTTAGATTGAAAACCACACCGAGCTCTGGCATTCTAAGGCTGACTTTTCCATAAAATGTTTTCATGGGCTGGGAGAGGGAATTAGAGTCTTTTTCTATTCCATGGTCTCTTTTGGGTTTAAAAGGAAAAAAAAAAAAAAAAATATATATATATATATATATATATATATATATATATAAAGAACGTAATAATTTATCTTAATTTTCTCATCACGCCTAGCAAGGTCTTTTAGGGATTTTTAATATGGGGAGGAGGAGGATGTTTATTTACAATCTTTTTGCCTTTTCTAAGTAGCACTGTCACAGCATTTCAGAGACCCAGGCGGGCCCTGAATTTGGGCAAGACACACATGACTGTTTGCCAGTCAAATCCAGGACTTAAAATATAAGGCTCCACAGGCTAAATGCGCTGAGTTCTAGTTTTGTTCTGGAACTAGATGTGTCCTAAAAAATTATGATCCAAGGTATCCTCCCCCCTCCCACATATTGGTCTGAACGCTGTGAGGTACCGGGGGCAAAGGCGAGCATAACATTCATGCCATGTCATAAATTCTTCCAGGGCCCTAGGTAAAATGGTAGAGGAATGATTTTGAGAGTAAGATTCCTTGACAATAATATAAATTGAATGAATAAGAGATAAGCTGGGGGGTGGAAGTGGTAATTACAAACCTAATTCATTCAGCTTTTCAGAACTTTTGTTGTGAGAGCTCCATTGACTGGTTTTGAGCTGCCAGTTTTCTCACATTCAAACGAACTGATCAGCGCCTCAGGGGGACAAGGGATACCGCTTAACTGCATAGTGATGGGGTCTTCATTTAAAACCATTACGAGAAGAAAATTAAACAGTGCTTTTGTGTGCACAAGGTTTACTTTTCAGCTGCTAACAGTTTATGGCTAACTGCTCCGAGATTGAAGTTTGACTGTAGTTTCATCGCCAGCTCGTTGGCCCTGATTACTTATTTATTTGTTGTAAGTGAAAGAGCTTTCTATCCACCACTACTACCCCATCTCCTTCTACCCTGTTCTTGGGGAATTTTGAGAAACAGATTCTCATATTTTCTTGATAGAAGAGGACTTTCCCTTTTCCATGAGCTCATTTAGCCAAGAGTTGAGTTTACATTCCAAAATGCCCCCCCCACCCATTATTGCTTTAAAATAATTTGCATCTCTGTGTTTGGGGTTTTTTTTTTTTCTTTTTTTTTTTTCCTGCTGCATTTCCTTGCACTTCGAGTTGAGGTTTCTTTTCAGCCCACCACTGGGGCTGTGCTTGGGGGTTGACTTTCATACTCTTTGCTTTCTTTTTTGACCTAAGTTGGAAGAGAGCTGGGTGGATCTCCCTAGGGACCTTCAAGAAGAGAGAAAGGGGGAGACACTGGGACCTTTACTGTGAAACTCTGGATGGAGTCCAAGGACACAGAGCTCCTGAAAGTCTAGAGCACCAATCTATGGAAGCAGCTCCCAAAGACAGGGAACTCCCTCCAGCTAGAGAACGTGTTTAATGTCTTTCACAGTTATTGTCTATTATTTAAAAAAAAAAAAAAAACCTTTCCTAGTAACCTCACGTGATGCTCCCACGGGAAACTTGAACCTTCCCCTCTCTCCTGGTGACGCTGTCCCGTTTTGCAGTTCTTGTTTTTAGTTCGTGTATTTCACCTCTGTAGCCTTTACGGAAGAATGGATTTGACTCTCTTAACTGAAGGGATCTCTTGGAGGAAGGGTGGAGTATTCAGATAAGTCTTAAAATGTCTACCACAGGGAGCTCTCTCTGTATGCAGGTCCATCGTATTTTGTTTTGTGTTTTGGTATAACAGCGATGTTTTTGATCCCTTGAGCGCGGTTCTCAGTTTCTCTAGCAAAGCAAGTCAAACGTTCTTTCATTTTGGAACCAAACATATCCTCGGCTTCTAGGCGTTTGGAGGATGCCTGCTTGTTGTCTTCGGCAGGGCAATCTCAGGTGATCAGAAGCTCAGAGGCGTTGCTCATGTCCCTGCTTCCTCTGCCTGCACGACCGGATGCAGTGCTTTACGAAGGTTTCAGCGCTTGGAGCCATCACCGCGGCCCTCCCCCGAGTCGGTGTGGGCGCAGCGCTGGGAGCGCAGCCTCCCCGGGCGGCCTGAGGAGTGCATAGGGCCTGGGCCTCAGGGACCAGCGGCCAGCGCCCGCCAGTGACCTGACGTCACTCGGCTGCAGCCCCCAGGGCTCCCCAGGAAGCTGCCTTGTGGGGCTCGAGTTCCCCGGGTCGGGCTGACCCCAAACGGCCGGATCTCTCCCCACACCCCTGCGCCCGCCGCCTCCGCCCGCCCCGGCAGGCGAGTCTGCAAAGTTGGGGGACTCCAGCCGGCCCCGACCCCCCCCCCACGACCTCCTGACCCCGGACATGGCTCTAGGCTCTAAACTCCCCTATCAAGCCCTGCTTCATTGCCTCTCACCCTCAGCCTTTTCTTTCTAAAGGGTTGTTTGTCCCCGTTTGTGGCCAGCTCTCAACGTTCGGTGGAGTCGCTTAGCTCGTTGCGGCCCAAGCCGCGGGTTGGCTAGGCTGTGGCAGAGGCCGCCCTCCCTGCTCTTTAGGCTGGGCAGCTAGGGGAGCAGGTGGGCGTGGGGAGCGCGGCCTCCGACACTCTCGTTTGCAAAACCGCTATACCACACACGCATCTCACAGAGTAGGATTCACACACAGCGCCTGGCACAAAATACGCTTCCCTCGCAGCTCTGAATTTGTTGCTGTCCCGCGGAATTAGGTGATGGGGAAGGCATTCTCATGTCAGGCTCCAGCGACAGATACAGAAATTCTGGTTTTTCCTCTGTTTCCTGATCTTGGGCAATGAAACTGGCCTCGTGAGACCAGACTTCCCTTCCCAGAGCCCTTCCTGGCGTGGGGTTGGCCTGGGAAGTTGTCTTGTAAACTTGCCAAGGCTACTAGATGTCTTCTTGAAGGGAGGGACGCTGGCATTCCGGGCAAGGGCAGCCCCCAGCAACGGAAAGCAGAAAAATAATTACTGTATTCAAAGGAGCGGTGAATTCTTCCCTAGGGTTCTTATCGCTGGCGGCCAGGCCAGACGCGGGGCTGCGCGCCCACCCCCGCCGTGACGTCAGGGACGCCGGATTCGCGAGAGTCTTCCAGAAGGGCCGATCTAGCCTGCAGGGCCGGGTCAGTGCAGGCGACGCATCGCCACGGCCCTGCCCAGCTTTGGGGACCTCTGGCTCCCAGAACATAACCCAGCACCCAGGCAACCAGAGCGTTCAGCGCGCCTATAGTCACATGCTTCCGGGACGGTCCTTTCCCCATCTTTACATATATAAATATATATTTTTTTCAAAGCTATATGATTCGTTAGCTAGAGTCTGTGACGAGATCTGAAGGAGTGGGCTTTGTTGTGTTTATGTTGGTCTATTTTCAGGCGCTGGAAAAACCACACTTAAAAGCCTTTACAGAATACACCGTAGCTTTGGATGGACCCTCCCAAAGGGCAGTGGTTTAAGATTTGGACTTTAAAGAGTTTTCCGGTTTTGATATCTCCATGTTTAGAAAGCTGCTACCTACTGCTATACCATTTCTAGTTTCTCTTTCCTCTCCACCCTGAATCATCTGGATAGCCTTTAATAACCTCTTTAGAATCAAGTACTGCTAAAAGAGCGTCTTTGAACTGTTACTCAGATTGTAGACTAGGAGACATCTGGTTGGTACGTTGCGTGTAAGATGGACAACGTTATTTGTTGGCGGAAAGTATCTTGGCTTTTCTTGGGAAAGTGAATTTCCCAAGTTTTCTTTCCAAGCTTCAAATCAGTTTAACTGAATGAATGTACTTCTACAGGAGGATCCCAGAAACTAGGCCTTCTGTTCTAATATTGGTCCAAAGAGTAACGATTTAGCAAGAACTAGCTAATATTGTGCATGCAGTCAGCAAGTATCAATTCACATCCAGGTCGATTTGACTATCACAGTCAACAGCTCGGATCCAGTTATTGCATAAGATCACCAATCAGTCCTCCTGAAATGCAAAGTGGCAACCTGCCTTCTCCTTCTCAAGGGCCTCCTCCCTTTCACTCACTCCTTCTTCCCACCTCCCAGGAAAATATCTGACACCCAAGTTTCTCTGGAAGAGTTTGTTTACTCCAACTTGTGCTACAGCAGGCTGACATTCTGTGTCAGCTTTGTAAGATGGTGTGATACATCTTGGACTCCAAGATGGCAAAATAAACCTGAGCAGATTGGGGGAGACGTAGCTGTTGGGAGACTGAGTTAAATGTTTAGCTCACACTTCAGTCTCCGTGTTCCCCTCCTTTTTCCCCCACTCCCTTCCAGGGTGCCTCGCCTCTATTAACAAGCTGGTTCCCCAGCATAAATTATGAACGCATATCAAGTACTCCTTCTAATAAGATAAATCAGGGCCTATTCTCTTCACAGGTTTATGCTTTTATTCCCATGGAAACTTCTCTCTGCCCCGTGAGCAACATCTTTCTACAAACTTACTCTCCCCCTGTAACTAGAGAGTTACGTTCTCAGTAGGAAAAATCAGGTAATTATTTCTTTTTCTCCTCCAAGAAACCTTACAAGTTAAAGATACAAAATATTTCATGGTTAGTTGTGTGAGCTTCCAAATTAGCTGCCTATAAAGTATTTTAAGATTTTTTTCTTTTTTTTTTTTTTTTTTTTTTTTGGCTGTCACTGGCTGGCAATACTCATTTTGTGTGTGTGTGTGTTGGTTTGAAAAGCAGGAAGAAATGTAATGAATTGAGTGCTGTCAGAGATGTCTTCTGTTTGAACAATCTTCCATGGGCTGAATGGCAGGGACTCCCTCAGCCACTGCAGGTGCAGTAGAGGGGGGAAGGGGGAGGGGGCGCTCTGTTCAGTCAAAAAGCACCATTCTCCACAATAGACCACACACTGACAGCCAGCATGACATCAACTCACACTTTCATACTTTTCCCCTATCCATAGTTCTGAGTTCACAAAGTGGCCATACAGTGGCCTTGGTTGGTTCCTTTAATGAACATTTTGTGGCTCCTATGGCCAACATTGAAATCTGCTGGGCGCTGGGAGGAACAAATAGATTTTTAATCGTGAGTCCCCAACCAAAATGTATAGCTGTAGATATTAAAAGTGAGCTGCTCTTCCCCACTCTGTCCGGACAGCAATGCTCACAGCTCCACAGAAGCTTGATCTCAAAACTCTGAAGTTTACAAAGTTCTCCTAAAACTACATAGGTTCTGGAACCCCTGTCTCCCTTGTCCTGAGAGATCAAACGGAAAGGGGAGAAGGCATGAATTTCATGTATTTGTTTAAATTTAAAAGGACCTCTAGTATTTTATTATGCTGTGTGAGAGGGCTAATCTCGAAAATGAGCGGACATTAATCTCGTAGAGTGCGGTCCCATCCCCTTTTAAATCCTGGGAGAGGGGTGGGAGGAAGAGAAACGGCAACAGTTTTAAAACTCTGGACGAAGATGCAACCACCCTTTGGGCTTCCCGGCCCCTAAGAGGGCCAGACCTTCGAAGATTTCGTTTTACACTTTTGTAAGCCCAGGCCCTGGAGTCCCACGTCTTAAACAGAATTAGCCAAGAAGGGAACTCAACTAAGGAAGCTGCCGCCTGGAACCCCCGCCCGCCCGGTGTCCGCCCCCACTGCTCGCCGCTTCTTAGCCTGAGGTCTGGGCTGCAGCGGGAAGGCGAGCGAGGGGAGAGGAAAGGTTTCCGCGGGCGACGACAGCTCCTCAGCGCCTCTGTGGGCCGCGATCCCCGCGTCCTGGGCACCGGCTGACTTCTCCCTGCGCGGTGACTTGCTGGAGGCTGGTGCTCAGGAAAACCGCACACAAAGTCGGCCATATACATTTTTCATATGGAAACAAACTCTCCGACTACCAGGATCCCGCCCCCCAAGAAAGATGTTTGCATCTTCGGTCTAACCGCCTTCGGAGGGCGGGGGCCGGGAACAGGCAGGCGTCCTGGGACGTGGCCACAGACCCTGCGCCCACCCACCGCTCTGCTTGAGGGTCCAGCAGGGTGGGGCTCCGGCCCAGGGCATTTGATACGCGGAGCCAGGAAAGACCAAATTCCCTAAAACCTCAAACAGCCCTGGGAGACCCGGGTGAGAGTGCTGAGAATCCCTGTGCTCGTGACGCGACCCGCCCCAGGCCGGTGGCCCGCAGGCCGCAGGCCTAGGACGCCTACTAAGGTCCAGGCCTGGGCGAGAGGCGTCCTGCCCTGCGCCCCACAGCCGGCGCTCCTAGATAGTTAACGCGTCTTCCGGCCGGTACACACCCACAATTAATCTTTCTTATTAAAGCCTCCATGCAGGACCCAAGGGGCGACTCAAACCTATTTAGATTTCCTTGGTTGGCTGCACAAATTTAAGTGGGCAAAGAGTTATAAACCTAATAACAGAGGACGCGAGAGAGAGTGGCTGAAGTAAGGAAGACGCGACTTGCTAGAGGCGTGAGGCTGTGCTGGGCCTGGCGGACCCCGGGGTCCACCGGGGTGCACGGCTCCGGGGAAGGCGGCGAGCCCACAGCCGACTCGCTCGCTCCCGGGGACGCCGGCTTCGCGGAGACGCCCCCTGGTTTCTTAGAAACCCCTCCCTTAAAGGCAGAATCTCAGAGTATCCGATTCGGGGAACTTGCAGGGAAGGCCTGCACTGTTTGCGATTAATTGAGAATAATTAACTCCGGAGACCGTTAATCACCACTTTGCCGCGCTCTCTCTCCTCTCGGGTCTGCGGCGTCTGCTTGCTTCGCTCCCGCAGCCGACGCGGGTGGGTTTTGCTGGTGAAAGTGAAGACGTCGCGGTAACTGTCACCCAGTTCGGCTGTACTTTTTTTTTTTTAAGCTCGCATATTGTTTGATTACTAATTCGAGTTAATATGATCTTTATGGCAACATAACAGTGGATAATTGGCCTTTTTCTGAACAACAATGTAAATCACAATCGCTTTATTATTTAATAACGTCAAACGCTTCGTTGGATTGGCCCCGACCGCGAAGACCTTTTCTTTCTAGACAGTGTGTGGAGGAAGAACAATGGAGATCTAATTGTGGAGATTTCATAAGTTGGCTCCCGTAAATGAACAGCTCAGATATGGAAGTCCCACAGATGCTTCGCCCCTCTCCCCCCACCCCAGAGCCTCAGTCCAAACATTCTATTGGAGGGGTGTGTGTGTGTGTGCGCGCGCGCGCGCGCGCGCGCGTGGTGATGGTGGTCCTCAGATCCTAGCAACCACCTAAAGTTTCCAGTAGTAATTAGAGCTTTTATCGGGTTTGCTCTCCAGCTCTTTATATTGCCGATTAAGCATTAAGTCCACACACCAAATTAGCGCGACTCCCAAATAGCTAGGACCAATCCTGCAACCCCTTTTGGTCACCTTGGTGGTTGGACATCTATAGCAAGGGACTGGCTTGTATTTTAGTTTGGACGGGGGAGGGGGGTACTGTTGGACTGTTTTGTTTTGATTTAATTTTTAAAACGGAATTACTTTTGGCAGCAGCTAGGAATATACTTGTTTCAGGCAGAGGGGTTTTTTGTTTTGTTTTGTTTTGGGTTTTTTTTTTTTTCAAAGGCTTGGTAGAAACCCAAAGACCCCCTCAAATGCAAACGACCAGCTTTGGAAAGAAGTTCCCGCCGCTTGAGTGAAGAATTAATCACATTCTCCCCAGAACCCTAATTCTAACGGTACCCAGTGCAGCTTTGGCTGGCACTGCTGGGCCGCTGTCTCCGGGGTCCTCAGACTTGGAGTCCTGGCAACCAGGAAGCCCCCAGCACTCGGAATGTGGGTCAAGGACAGAGTCCCGAGCCTACAGCAGTTTTTTTGTTTTTTTTCATGTGCCCGCCTCCCCCATTTTATTCAACTTCTGCCCTCTTCACCCAGCCCCTCTGCCTGGCTTCTGAAATGACCGGAGGTGAGAAATGCTTCGCCTGCACACGCGCCCTGGGCCCCCCTTTTCCTTCACCCTCCTCCCGGCCGACTGTGCAGCTGTCTCCGAACCAGATCTGGTGGAATCATCGCCCCTCTCTCATCCCACCCGCGTTTGGAAACCTTCCCCTTGACCACTCTACAGCCATGTTCCTGTTCTCGGGCCTCCTCGGCCCTCTCGGGCCAACTTCTTCCCAGTCAGCTCCCTTCCTGAGAACCTGAAAAAGTGAGAGGTTGAGAGACTGGGACAAGGTGGTAGGTTTTCAAAGTGGCCTGTTCCCACAAGGGCTCCGTTGGGGAAACTTTCCCCGCCAGGAGTTAGGCGCAGTGTTATTCTTCTGCGAGGGTCCGCCGGCCTCCCCGCCCCCGCCGGACAAAGCTGGCTTTGAGGCCGGTGGCCTCAGGCCGCGGGGCTGAGCCGGCAGCTCTTCCAAGGGGCCGCGGCTTGGGGGCGCAGGCAGCGGGCAGGGGGCATGCGGACCACGCGGGAGGGGAGACCGTAAAAGTGCCATTTGCCCAAGCCCTGCACAGGGCTGGCTTTGAGGCCCAAGGGCTGGGCCGCTGGGGGAGGCCTGGGAAGGAGGGCGGTGAGCCGGGTGGTGGTGGTGGTCTCTCCCCATCTTTAGGCGCAGAATGATACACCCTGGGGTCTCCAACTCTCTGCCCTCACTCTGAGGAGCCTAGTCTTTGGTTGGTAAAATCTCCACCTGGGGCATCAGCGCTCTGACCGGCCGCCGCCAGGTGCCAGCCTTTGTCTTCTCCACTTCCTCTGTCGCCCCCATACCCAGAACTCGGGGTGCGGTGCCCCCCGGAAAAGCCTCCTGTTTACAAGTCCTGGAGCCTGCCCTTAACGTGGGCGCCTTCCTCCGCCAAGACACTTGCACCTTCCCGGCCTAGCAGAGGCCATCTGGGGTCACTCTGGGGTGACCCCAGCGGGGTCACGTCCCCTGAGGGTTTCGAGCGAACCCCAAGCCTGGCGTCAGGGCCACGTGCTGCGCGTCGAGCAGCCGGTGCGGCCAGGCGCTGCGCTGCGGGGCCGCGGAGGGGGCGCTGGAGCCCGCAGACGCCGGGGGGCGACAGGACCGCGGCGCCGACCAAGGGCATTATCCGGAGAGTGCTGGATCTGGGCTGCGCCGGCAGCCTCTGCTGTATTTGTTTGTTTGTAATCTCATATTTAGCAAGCCAGGCCGGTGGCAGCGAGGGAGACAGGGCGGGAGAGGCGGGGCTTCGCCGTGGCCACACCCCTTCCTAATGAGTTAATTTCCATATCGGCGGCTCCCGCTTCCAGCGCCCTTTTTTTTTTTTTTTCTTATTCCAGAAGCTACGGCGCTGTTGCGTCTCGCGCAGCGCAAACACCTCCACTTTGCATCGAGACAAACAAACAAACAAAGCGGGAGGAGGGAGCCGAGCCAGCTCTGCCCTGCCCGCTGCCCTTCTCCCAGCTCCGGGCGCAGGCGGCGGCCGAGTCGGAGTGAAATTTCCCGGTCTGCGCGCCGCGCAGTCCCCGCGGGGAGCGTAGCCTGCCCTGGAGGGGGCGCTAGTTCGGCTCCGGTACTGGCCACCCGGAGTGCTGAGCAGGGAAACTGAGGCCGCGAGGGCGCGTCTGTAGTCCGGGCGCGTTCAAAGTTGTGGCAAAGACAGCGATGAAGTTTTGCAGAAGCAGTGTGGCGGGAAGCTGCGGGCGGGTCTGGCTGCTCCCGACCCGGGTCCCGCGGCGCCCCGGGCTTCGGGCTCCAGACTCCGGGCCGGGCTGGAGCCGCGGCTCCCTCGGGTGAGCCGTCCGGGTAGCTCTGCTCCGGGCGCGGGAGACGCTTCCGCAGCTCCCGGTAACGAGGAGGCGAGAGCGCGGGCCGCACGCCCGGCGCAGGTGCGCGCCGTCACCCGGCCATCCGGGCTGGAACGGGGAGGACTCTGGCCACCGTTTGATCGGCCCTTTGAAACCCTTGACAATTGCCTGTGACGAACGGCTGGCCTCAGTTTTTCCTGAATAATGCCTTGAGGGTCAGTCCTCCGGGCTTTAAAAGAGCTCTTTTTTTTTTTTTTTTTTTGGAAAAAGAAAATTGTTCGATTTTCGTTTAGATCTCTCAACTTTTCGTCGCTGACAGCCTTCGCTCAAGTTAGTCAAAACTTAAGGACTGTTAGCTTTCCTTTTGCTATGTTCCCAAAAGCCATGTGTGCATATGAATAACTTTGTTCTGCTTTTTAGTAGTACGCCTTACGTATGATTATACACATACCTACACTGTATTAGTGAAAAGAACAATGTTATTAATTTCGTTTTCTTCAGACCCACACTGCACTGCCTGCTTATAGATATTTGTGTGGGTGTTTAGTATAAACAAGTATTATTAATACAATTGTTAAGCTCATCTTAATACCCACTCTGCTCTCTCTAAATTATATCTCTTCAGTGAGAGTTTAACTTAAATATTAAACTTTTCCCCAATCTGTCCCAGGAGTTTACGCCCCCAGCCTCCATCACCAAAATAAAGAAAGTAGTGCTGTTCGACCTTTAATATTGACACAGAGTATTTACATAAGGGGAGGAAAATGAACTTTTGTCTGAAACGTACAACAAGCGGCACTTTGATTTCATAAAATAAATGTCAACAACTGCAAGAGCTTATCAAACTAGGGAGGGGGTGCGAGGGTGGGAAGGATCGTGAATGAAAAGCCCGTTCCTGCTGCTTCAGAGTACAAAGGGTTACACAGAAATAAGGGCTGAATTTGCCTATTGCAAAAGTTTTCTCTGTGCTTTCTAAGTCACAACAGGGGAGAGGGAAGCTGCCGATTGTTATCCAGCTCCTGGCCGGAGCAGACCCCAGTACCGAGGGGCTCTTAGCTTGGGCCAGCAGAAAGGGGGGCCTTTCAACAGCAGCCCCCTTTGTTCTCCTGATCTCTTTCCCAATTTCAAGCCTCACTTGCACATCCCAAGTTTGTATGTTAATGACGCTATTACCATCTGGCTTGCCCTACTTTCCAAAAGATATAAATCTCCCAGCTCCTTTGCCCGAATTATCATTTAAGTGCCACCATAGCCAGAAGAAAAAGATGCTTTCAGGCCTCCAGATCCTCTCGTACTGACTCCCCCTGGCCTGCTTCTTCCCACTGTATTTATAGTGTACACAGGAGGCAGGAGCCCCCCCACCGCTCAGGTCTGCCCCTCCAAGCCGAAGAAGACTTGTTACTCATGCAAGGAAGACTTCAGTGAATTCCACTGAAAACATTTTCGGTTTTTTTGCAGCAGGCCGAGTGTTTGCGCCCGTGCACTTCCGCGTGCCTCCGCCTCCCTCGGTGGAGTAGGTTTAGAAAGGTGTCCGTGCCCGTCCCGGATGGTGAAGATGTGCCACTGTCCGGAGGGAGAGGATGGGTTTGTCTCTTTGGGGATGGGGGCAGGGGTGAAGGGAGATAAAAGGGGCTCTGTGGAGCAACTTTTGAGAGCTAGGCACCCCTTGTAAATTCTCACTTTTAACAGCGCCCGCAGAGGCGTCCTGGGATTTAACTGTGGCTGAGATCCCCTTTGCCCATTCGATCCTTTCTTGGGGAAAGTAATCAGTGATTTGCGTGTTTTAAAGCACAAAAGCTGAGAGAAGTACAACAAAAGGAGTGGGCTGGCTTGTGCGCGGCCCCACAATGACTCCATTTATGTGGCCAGGTCCCAGTGAATAGAGTGCGGCGCAGTCTCTGTCTCCGAGCGCGTGGGCTGCCGGTCAGGCAGGCCCGGCTTCAGCAGCTCTTACCCCCTCACAGGGCCCAAACTGCCTGCGCTTCTGGACCGTCGCATTGAGGCACTCCCCTCTCCTTGGTACCCTCTCCCCTCTCCCCCATTACCCTCCTGGAGGAGGCTTTCTCTGAGATAAGCCACCCCAAGTTGGGAGAATTGGAAGTGTAAACTTCCCAGCTTCCTAAAACACTCCAGCAGTTTTTGAGCGGCCCTCTCTCTACCTTAACAAATCTTGTTGGCCCGAGAAAGCATCTTTCAGGAAACATAAATTCTCTCTGAGGAGTCAAAATTAACTTACTGAGTATTCCTAATACTTTGTCAAACTGAGCATAAGCAGGGCTTGAAGCAGTGACTAGGTTAGGTTGCACGGTTGTAGCTGTCTGCGTGCAAAAGCCACTTTTCTCTTCCCAGTTCACTTTCCTGCCTCTGTCCTCCAAACTTGAGAAAGATCTTGTTGAGAAATGTGTACCCCTGCTTTTCTCTCTTGAGAACATTATCGAGTTGATATGAACAAATTGCAGGGGATACACCGTTTAAGTAAGATGCACTTTTAATCACTGATCATTAAAATGGTTATGTTAAATATACTCAATTACACGCATGACTTAACTCTAACAGTCCCTGCTATTCTCCCAGCTGCTCACATATTTCTTAACGATAGTCTGTGGCAGAAACGTGATTATGCTGAATCTATACATTTCGATGGATTTCATCAGCCTAATTCATGCCTCGGTGTGGTCCTGGGGTCTGAATGAACCTTTCGCTGTCGCTGGAGGTCACGGGCAGTGTTGGAATGGAAGACTTGTTTCTGTGCTGGTTACTCAAGGAACTCGGGGGTCCCATTAAATGTAGTTGAAAGACAGCGGTCATTAAACAGAAAGACTATGAAACAAGAAAACGTTTCCAAGGGGCTAGGAGAAGAGACTAGATCTCCCTCCTTATTTCCACATCAATTTTTTGAATGCCAAAGACAAACTGCAAATATTTAATAAAATGGAAATGAACACTCCTCTGTTACGTCTTAAAACTGCACCCAAAGGGAAAATGTTGAACATACATTTACAACCAGTGTTTAGTATGTTCCATTTTTTATTCTTTCTTTCCTTTTTTTTTTTTTTAACTCATCAAAGCTGTCTGCTCTCTTGCTACTCCCATCACTTGTAAACTGAGGTCAACCCCCGCCCCCCTTTGCAACTTCCAGCTTGCTCAAGGAAGCACCCTGGGCCGGATTCTGAGGATCTCCAGTCACTCCCCAAGTGGGTGACTACATTCTGCCTTTTCAGGTGTAAATTAACATCTGAATACCTCTCAACCTCCCTGACCTCATGCACGGCTGCTGCCCCCGCCTGTGTGGAGTTGCTGCTGAGGTGAGCCTGGCCCTGCTGGCTGAGGGTGAGCACTTGACTTCCCTGCTGCCAAGTGAGACTGACCAGTGCTTGCCGTGACTGCCAAGAGTCCTGATGTAAGTCCACCTGTGAGAGTGAGAGAGACTCCTGAGGACCAACAGCTGGTGAGACACCCTTTCTCGGTGTTCAAAGAAAGAAGAGTACGAAAGAGGAAGAAAGGTCTTGGTTCTCTAAGAAGTCTCCTGTTGGACTTGGTGGCACATGCCAGTAATCCAAGCAAGTCCTCGGGAGGCTGAGGCAAGAGGATTGCCTTGGTTTTGAGGCAAAACTCTGTCTGACAAAAAGCAAAAGCAAAAAAATAATAATAATAATAATCCTGAATTGGGCAAATGAGACTTGAAAGTGTCCTTGGTTTTAAGCATCTTTTCCTCCAGAAATTCCTTACTGTGAGGGATCCACTGGCCCAGATCTTGGTGGAGGCGGGATAAAGTTGTAACACAAGCGCATCTGATGGAACCAGAAGGATTTCGCCTCCAGGATCACACTACCACTTTGGAACTTGGCGCTTGTTATGCTAATGCCATGACTTGTGCAGTGAGGGTATGTTTCAGCTTTTGAAATTAGCTTTTTATAGTGCCTTGTGTAATGACAGACATTACAGAAGAGAAAAAATGTATCAGTATTGGTAGCACAATACTCCTGGCAACCATTCTGGGCCATTTAGAGAGATGAATGGAGACCCAGATATGTTTGTAAAATGAGGCTGTGAGTGATCTCTGGGACAGGACGAGGCAGATGCTGGGGCCAGACCCTTGTGAGGGTTAAGATGCACTCGCAGCAGCCCCCACCTGCCTTTCACACAGAGATGGGACTCGTCCTTTCCCATGATTGTAAACAAGGCGGATTCACACACTGATCAAATATCCCAGAAGAGAACTTCTTTCATGGGTTATCTGTCTTTGATGGGCGTCAGAGCCCAGTCACTCCCAGCCCGGCCATTGTGAGCCAGTCCTCCCCTCCCCTCCCCCTCAGGAATGGCAGGAGCTTCTAAAGTGAGGGACTCCTGGATGGGCTGGGCCTCTTCTGCATGACACAAGCTCCAAATGTCAACCTGAAGCCTTGGAGAAGCCTGTGAACTATAATAATGGATATCCTCATCTGCGACCACAGTCCTGTTTTGGGAGAAAGCAAATTTGCCCCCTCTATGGGTTGGCAGATTTTGAGATCTCGAACAACAGGGCTGATTGGAAATGCTACTGTCTTTTTCTTCCAACTTGTCCCAGTTTCTTCCAGAGGTGAATAGGAGCAAAATATCTGGCTTGGTACAAAGGCCAGTTGAACCAACTAGAAGTGGTTTCTTCATTTAGACTAGAGATCTTAGCAGGCACGGGTTCCAACAGCCCTAGTTTCAGAAAAGACGAATTCCATCCACGCAGACTTCAAAGTTACAAGCTTCACTCAGCTTGCTAGTGTTGGATTCCTCCTCTGGTATTCTCCTTTGCATCTCTGAGTGCATGCAAAGAACTACAATATTCATTCCACTCATGCTCTAACACAGCAATGTATGAATCAGAATCCTTTTCCTTTGATATATACACGATGTATAGTATACAAAGGTCATGGACTTTCTTAGCAAAGTTCGAAAAAAATCAGCATTTGTTGTTGTTGTTGTGTTTTCTTTTTTGCTTTTGCCCTTTGAGTCAGTCACTGTATCATTCAGGCTGGTAATGAACTCACCGTATAGTCCAGACTCAGAGCAGTTCTCCTGCCTCAACATCCCAGGGCTAGGATTATAAGTATATACTACCACACCCTGCTTAAAAATTAACATGTTTATCATTTGTCACATCATCTAATCTATCCAGTAGGGTTGATTCTGATAGCAGAGTAAATCCATCCAATAACATCTTTTTTTTTTTTTTTTTTTTTTTTTTTAGGTTTTTTTGGAGACAGGGTCTCGCTTTGTGGTTCAGGCTGGCCCTCAGCTCAGCCTCAAACTCACATCACAGCGATCCTCCTGCCTCTGCCTCCCAAGTGCTGGGATTACAGGCGTGAGCCACCACGCCCGGCACTGTGGTATGTGGTACTGGTTGCTGCTGGGCGTGGGTCTCCACACCCAGTATTGTTATGTGTTTACCGGGGAATCGAACCCGGGTCCTTGCGCTTGCGAGACAGGCGCCGGAACCACTGAGCTAACTCCCCGGCCCCCTTTTTTTTTTTTTTTTAAACTGAGAATTGAACCCAAGGCAGTCTCACTGAGCTACAAGCCCAGTCTTTTTTATTTGGAGGCAAGTTCTTGCTAAGTTACTAAGTAGCGCAGGTGGACTCAGCTTGTAACCCTCCTGCCTGGTCTCCCGCAGTCATATTTTGTAACAGTGTGTCTTTAGAACCAGTATTTATGTAGAGTGAGAGTATCACAGCTGGGATGAAGCGGAGCCCAAACAGACAACGGGCCTTCCTCTTGCCCCTACTTGATGCATGGCGTGCCCAGAGGCATTGCCTTGGGGGCAGAGAAATGGCTTGCTGTGGCTTTGTGACTGGATTTTATTTATGACCTAATGTGTTTGGTTATTTTTTTTGAGCTGAAGGATTTACAGCTGATGTGGATGGAGAAAATCACTGGGCATTTAGTTTCCACTTGGAAATCTAAACTTCAGTTGTTCATTGGTTTGCAGCAAGAGAACACCTCGTTGGAAATTCTGTCACACACTCTGGGACAACAGCTAAACTTAGGTGGGCTTAGAAATAGCTTTGACACTCAGGTCCCAGGATGAGATGTTGACACTCACACTTATTTACAATTGGAGAAGAAGGTTCCTGGTCTCTCACTGGACAAAAAGCTGACTCGGACTGTGTCCGGTCCTCAGCCCTCAAAGATCATGGAACTCAGGGCCGAGCGGGCAGTCCTGGCCCCGTGGCGTGCGCACAGCGCATTTGCACTCAGAAGTGCCAGGTCTTGTTATTTCTGTGGTCAGGGCTTGCTTAGGATCTGTGACAGCTGAGCTTTTCCTATCGATTATGTGACAATGTAGTTCATTTACAGAGTCTGGAGAAATGAGAAAAGCCCTCAGTTTAAGGAGCAGAATCTTCACTCAAGGGCTGTGTTGTATTTTGATGCAGAAATCAAAATTCAAGCTGGGGGAAGTGGAGGAATAAATTAAATTTCGAACCCAAACTTTTGTAGTCAAATCCACCTCCTAGAGGGCTGTAGCTGGTCCTTTAATTGGAAGCTTTAGGATTGGGGACTGGTTTGAGAGCCACAGAAGAAATCATATTTTCTATAGTAAATGCGCATTTAAATTAATGTACAGACCTATAGTTGCATCTAAAAGGTAAAAGACAATCAAAGGCAGTGTTATACACAAGTGTGTGTGTATGTGTGTGTGCGTGCATGTGTGTGTGTGTGTGTGTGTGTGTGTGTGTATTGGAAGGGGTCATGTATAGAAGCACTAATCTATGGACAAACAGTTTGACAGTCTTTTGCAGACCCATTTTAAATTCTTAAATAATTTAATGTGTGCTCATCATTATAACGCATTTATACATAAAAGTGATTGTTTTGCTTGTTGAGACAGAGTCTCACAATGTAGTTCAGGCTGTGTTTGAACTCACTGTGCAGCCCAGGCTGGCCTCAAACTCACAGAGATGCTCCTGCCTCAGCTCTCTAGTGCTGAAGTACAGGTGTGTACAGGTGTGTCCGATCATATATCGTTTTTATCTCACATGTCAATTCCTGGTCATTTTCTCCATCAGGCCTATAGAAGTATCTAGAAATCCAAGATATTTCAGTGACCCAAGATTTCCAACAAAAGCGAACCCGAGTATCCCAGCTGCACTTCAGGGATTCGAGCAACCAGGGAGCTACCCATCCAGAGGCCCCTGAAGGGGGGTAGGATGGGGCTTCGGTGTGGATGGTGCCAGCCCAGGAAGGAAGCAGGCAGCACTTGAATGAGCACAGCCGGCCCTGCAGCCTCACCTCGCCTGCCGCTGCAGCAGCTCCGCTGTGCTGATGCGCCTGTCGCCGGAGAGCCAGGCTGCAGGGGGACAGCATGGGTGCAATGACTTGGCAGCCTGAATATGGCGCTTCACTTCCAGGCTTTTGAATGTTGGGATTAAGAAATGATACGTGGGGGCCAGGGAGTTG
>PVIR01002414.1:75107-103141 GCA_004026965.1 Petromus typicus
GAGAGCCTGTCTCAAAAAACCTAAAAAAAAAAAAAGAAATGATACGTGACTGGAATCCCAGCACTGAGGAGGCTGAGGCAGGAAGATGGGCCGGATTTCAAACCCAGCCTGGGCTGTATGGTGAGATCTAGTCTCAAAAAAAGCTAGAGCACAGCAGACTGAGGGGAGAAGGGACTTGCTTACTCTTTGGTTTGTGGGTGTGGGTGACTCCCAGTGCCCGTGGCCGGGGCACCTCCAGCTGACACCTTGTCTCTTTCGACCCTGCCTCCCGTCCTTGTTGGCTGGGGGCAAGCGTCACACTGGACAGCTGGTCAGGGCGGCTGCTGCACTCAGCCCTTCTGACAATCACTGGGTTTCGGCTCAACATCTCTGTTTTCTGCACTTTTTTAAAGGTGACAGGCTGGCTGGCTGGCAGCGGTCCTGGGACAATGCGTGCACGGGAGATGTGGCCCTGGGACGGAGAGTGCCAGTGTGGGTGCAGCCCCCAGCACAGGCTGTGTGGTCCCGAAACTCTAGGTGAGCTAGAGAAACCATTCAATTTCACCTCACATCTCCTCACTTCTCTTCTCAGCTCAGGGGTCTCTCATCTTTGATCTTAAAAAGAAAAATAGCCCTTGGAGGCTGAGGCAGGAGGGCCCCTGAGTTTGAGGCCAGCCTGGCAAAACTCTATCTCAAAAAAATGACAGAGAAAGAGAGAGAGAGAGGAGAAAAAGTATCTGTGTATGTGAGTGAGAATTCCATACCGAGAGGAGGCTTTCATCACGTGGTGGAGGAAGGATGGTCGTGAACCAGCCCTCCAAGGGGGAGGCAGATGGGCCCAGCTCAGTGCTGCAGAGCCAGCTTCTTCACACCCCAGCGCAGAGTGGGTTTTTACTTCTTGTTATATATGTATTTATTTATTTTGAGACAGGATCTCGCTTTGTAGTTCAGGCTAGCCCTGAACTCACTATGTAGCCCAAGATGGTCTCAAACTTGCAGCAATCCTCCTGTCTCTGCTTCCTGAGTTCTGGGATTATAGGGATAAGCCACCATGCCTGACTTATTGCTTGCTTTTTAAAACTTTTTTTAGGGGGCCAGGGATTTAGCTCAACTACAGCGCCTCCTTTGGAAGCCCAAGGGCCCGAGTTCCATCCTCAGTACCACAAAAAAAAAATAAATAAATAAACTTTTTTTTTTTTTTTCAGTATTGAAGATGGAGCCCAGGACCTCTGCGCTGAGTTACATCTCTCCTCACCCCCTTTTTGTCTTTTTGGGGGTTTTTTGATACAGAATCTATGAACCCAGCCTGGTCTCGAACTCTCAAAATCCTCCTGCCTCAGTCTTTCAAGTGCTGGGGTCCAAGTGGTCAACTTAACTTGACGTCGTGTCAAAATCACAGTGGACAGAAAGGAGCTGGGTGACGCTGCTGGGCAGAGTGTTCCTGGGCTCCTTGCTCAGTCCTGGAAAAACTAAAATGTGATGGAACCCCAGAAGGCTCCTGTGACTAGCTCCAGAGGAAGCAATGGGGCGACACATGCTGTCAAGGGCTCCTTACTGCCCTCCTCTGCCTCACCTGGAACTTTGTCACCGCCCCTCCCCCTAGACAGCCTCGGCCTTCTGCTCTTCTCCCATTTATCCGGGGACCCAAGGCAATTTTTCAGAACAACATCATCTTTGCCCAACCACCAGGACAAATTGGAAGGGTAACAGCAGGTATGAACTATTCAGACAGTAAATGTGGTGATCAGAGTATTAGAAATTTTACATTTTCTTTCTTTTATTTTTTCATTTTTTGATTTTTCAAGAAAAGCTCTTGCTGCGTGGTTCAGGTTGCTCTGAAACTCACTGTGTAATTTAGCTTGGCTTTGAGTTAACAGTGATCCTCCTGCCTCAGGCTCCTCCTGCTGGTGTAGCAGGGATGGGCCACCTCCCCTAGTTTTATCTATCTACCTTCCTATCTATGTATCTGAGACAGGGTCTCTATTTGTAGTTCAGGCTGGCCCTGAACTCACTATGTTGCCGAGGATAGCTTCAAACTCACAGCAATCCTCCTGCCTCTGCCTCCCAAGTGCTGAGATTACAATATGTGGTAGGGATCAAACTCCAAACCTCAAGCTTGCCAGGCAGACGCCAGAACCACTGAGCTAAATCCTTGGCCTTTTATTTTAATTTTTTTATTTTATTTATCTATTTATTTTTTGTTTTGTGAGGCAGAGATTTGCTGTGTAGTTTTAGCTGGCCTTGAATTCACTATGTGTCCTCGGTTAGCCTTGACCTCAGATGGATTCTCCTGCTTCAGCCTCCCTAGTGCTGGGATCACAGACTTGCGCTGCCACGCCCGGCTCACTTGAATGAGTTGAACAGTGTATTTCTGTGATGGTCCCAGAGGGAGTCTTCATGTCTTTGAATGTGTCTACTTGAGTGGGCTTTTCATATTCTCTATCCACAGGAGGCTAGAACTGCCCACCGGACCGGGGTTCCAGCGGAGGCATCTATAAATTCGTCGTTTGCTTCTGAGCGTCTGTCTCTGCCACGTGGAGTTTAGGACTAGATACTCTCTCACGTCACCATTAACTGTCACTCAAAAAGCAACCCAAGGCTGTGAGTTGACTCATAATTTCATGGTGTTTTTAGTAAAAGTTGATGGGGAAAGTCTGACTTCAGTGTGGCGCTGGCATCCTCGATGGCGGAAGGGACCCCGGAAGACACTGGCCTTGTCTCCATCCGCACCTGAGCCTCCCCTCCCACTGTGCCTTTGTTTCCCTTTTCAGATCCAAAGCAAGTAGTGTCCCCTCAGGATGTAGCTCGCCAGATGGCTCCACCCTGAGGCTCGCCTTGTCAAGGAGGGCGAGTTTGCTGCTCTCAGCAGCCCCAGGCCTGCAAGGAAGCTGCCAGTGGAGGCCAGGAAGGCTGGGCGCGGAGGAGGATTGGAAGGCTGCTACCCTCACCATTGGCTGAACGGGGACCTTGAGCTACAAAGGTTCATCTCTCGGAGGGTGACGTCTCAGGCCTGCTCCCCGACTCTTCCCTACAGCCTTTCTAAGCAGAAGACAAGAAAGGAAATAACTCATGGATTTATTTTAATTTGATAAGGGTCTCACTCTGTAGTTCAGGCTGGACTTGAATTTGAAGTGATCATACTGCCTCAGCCACCAGAGTGGTAGGATTACAGGTGTGGGTGCCCAAATCCAACTCTGGATTACATTTTTCTAAAATTAAGATTAATAAATAGTTTTAGGTCCATTCCAGTACAGAAGCTCAGTGGCAGTTACAAAACAGTAAATAACAGGTCACAGCAAAATATAAGGTAAAGCTTAGGTTAAAACATTTCTCTGAAATTTCTGCATCCATTTTTTGGAAAGACAGTTACCACATTTCTGTGATTAATCTTTTTTGGAGGACAGGCTTAGATGAGAACTTATATTTAGACCAAAGACATTGTTTTCTTTTCTTTTTTTTTTTGCTTTTGTTTTTATTTGAAACAAGATTTTGCTTTTTTGTAGTTCAGGCTGGCCCTGAGCTCAGCCTTGAACTCAACAGCAATCCTCCTGCTTCTGCCTCCCAAGTGCTGGGATTACAGGCGTGAGCCACCACGTCCAGCACTGTGTGATACGTGGCTCTGATTGCTGGTGGGTGTGAGTCTCCACACCTGGCATTGTTGTATGTGGTTACCGGGCTTGGAACATGGGCCCTTGTACTTCTAAGGCAGGTGCTGGAACCACTGAGCTCAATCCCTGGCCCTATTGGCATTATTTTTTAAAAATCTTATTTATCTTTTTTTTATTTTGTTAGTACATATTTTTAGTACATAGGTTGACATGCCTTGTGAAGAATGGGTACATGTACACAACATATCTTAATTCCTTTTGTCTACTTTAAAAAATGCAAATCAAACTTCCCTCATAGTGCTTTCCCCAGGTCCCCGTGTCCGTGTGTCCTTGTGTGTGCATGTGTGTACGCATGTGCCTGGTCCCTGCATGGAGGAGGAGGTCTTCTCAAACTTCTAGAATCTGAATCTTGTTAGAGATAGGTAAGGAAATTAAGAGAAGTCCAGAAGAATAACAACAGAAGTAAGTGACTTCATTTCACAAAACCCCTACCGCGGTGGCACATACCTCTAGTCGAGCACAGGAGGCTGAGGCAGGAGGACTGAGGTGAATTTGAGGCTAGCCTGAACTACATGGGACTGTGTCTCACAAAAATAAAGGTACAAAAATGTTATTATACAGTATCCCGAGTTTTAAAAGTATTATGCAGTCACCTAATTTCTGGTCCCTTTTCTGCCTCTCTTAGGCAGAAGCTTTCTTTTTCAATAAACTTTTCCTACTCTTAAAAAGTAAAATAGAAGTATTATTATGACTGAAGAACATTAGACTCCTAAATTGTGATTCTTCTGGAATTTCAAGGGACATATAGGAACCACTTTAATGAGGTTTTTTGTTTTGTTTTGTTTTTTTGGATTTTCTTTTGAGACTGTCTCACTGTATAGTCAGGCTGGCCTCAAACTCAGTGTCCTTCTGACTTAGCCTCCTGAGTGCTGAGATTATGGGGGTATATCACCACATCCAGTCTTAAAGAATTTTATATGATTATACTGGTACAAATCCCCATTACGGAGTGCAATCATGATGCGTATATGTAATGTACCAATAAAGATTAAAAAAAGAATTTTATATGAAATCTGTCACCAGAAATCACTAGTAGAGTTTTATAATATATATGCACTCTTCCTGAGCATTAAGTTTTTTAATTAAAAAAAATTTTTTTGAGACACAATCTTGCTATGTTTGTAATTCAGCTGTCCTTGAATTCACTATATAGTCCAGCTGGCCTCAAACTCAGAGGGACTCTCCTGCCTCAGCCTTTTGAGTGCTGAGACAGGAATAAAGTTTTAGTTCAGAAGTATTCCTGTTTCTGTGAAACATTAGGATATGACAGCATTTGCTATTCATATGGAAGACTAAACTATGGCTCTTAGAAATTACAATGTTCATTGTTTAAAATAAAGTACATATTGTATTTTTTTCTGAGTGTTCTTTTACTATACTGAATTTTGATTTTTTATATATACTGTTTTTATTAAGTTATTTTATACAAGATGAAGTATGTAATAGTAAAACAGTTCCTTGTTTTTGTCTTAATTTTACTATGCTAAGTCAAGCAAAATGGACCTATCTCTCAAGAAAAAGAATTCTGACTGTGTTTTTTTGAGAGTGTTTTTGAATAAAAAATGATTATTTACCGTATTTTCCCCTAATAGACTAGTATTTATTGTGGATCTTATTTCAAAGCTGATTATTCTCAAAGAAAAGCAAAGATATTAGAATTTCCAAATAAATTACATTGTTTAAAAGTGTATTAATACATTATTCATACTGTTGTCTGCTGTTGGCTGAAAATGCAAAAAAAGAAAAAAAACAAATTGAAAGAACAGTACATAATATCTTCTAAAATATCAAATTTTAGGATTTGAAAGAATCTAGAGATTTCATTTGGGGGACAATAGTGGAAATTTATGTCAAAGCTATAGACAGTTTAAGTCAACTTCCCCCAAATTTAAAAAACTTTAACTCTGACGGACATCTCTCTGCAAGGTAGGTTTTAACATATTTTTTCCTAATTTTTTCCCTCTCCATTCAGTAAGAAGGATAAGCTTTTCGAGTACCCAGTCACCGTGGTAACTGCCAAGAAAATTCTCCTGAAGTTTGAAGAGGTCACCTGGCGGGTCACCCGCCTCGCCCTCCTGCCGCACTGCGGCCTGCACTGGGGGCGGCCTGCTGATCCGACCCCGGGAGGGGACCATTCCGCCTCTGATATAAATTTTCTAAGTCAGTTCGCGGCCTAGACTCTCCAGGTGGCCTCCAAAATCGATGGTGACCCCCTGACCCTGTCTCAGGGAGGAATCGCATCCGCCCCAAGTGAGGACTTAGGCAAGAGTGACAGCTATCCGCCGAGTTATTGGGGACAGGATAAACAGTTTGGGCAGCACGGAGGGAGGTGTGAGCGAGACGTGACCACGGATGCATGAGGGAGCAATTAGGAAATCTCTCTTGAAATTTTCTTTCTAAAGTATGTGTTTGGATTACAGTATTCCTCTGAGGTCTATGGGGTCTTTAAACTCGGCGTTTGTGTTCTAAACCGCACACCGGCTTTGTTACAAATAGGCAAATAAGACAGGCAGCCTTGCAACAAAGTTGAAATGTAGCGTGGAAGTAGTAAAATGTGCAGAAGACGAGAGCTAATTCTTACGAGCACCGGTAGATAAAGCATTTCCTGTCCTTTTCAGTAGTAAAATTTTGTGTATGGATGTTGAAATGTTAACAATAAGAAAAAAGAAAGCCAAATCTAAACTGGGAAAATAAGGGACTTCAACACTGTCCCCGAAAGAGTCGAGCGTGAGGATGGACTTGCTGCAGTCCGAGTCTTTGGCTAATTTGTAAAGCAAATACCAGAAGTTCATTTGGATACAAAGGAGAAGAACGGCTAAAGGTAGTGGAAATTGGCTGCAGAGAGAAGAGGGGAAAGCAGCCACTCCTAATAACTTCCTGTGCTCTCAGTACTTGGAGGGTATCCAAAGCTGGGAAAATAAAACTTTTTGTACAAATCCTCACTGACTTTATTTCCCCCCTTATCCAGGAGACCTTCTGTAAGGTTTTTTCCACCTTAGGTGAGCTGAGCCATGGGTCCAGTGTGGTCATCCGGGAACGGGCGGCCGATGGGACAGGACTGGGTGTCCCTCCCGCGCCCCTCTGCAGGCGTCTTCCCGGCGCCTCTCCCTTGTCCCAGCTGCATTGCAGCAACCTGCCAGGGCAAAGCCACCTCTCTGGACCCCTGGGGCTCAGTTCTCTCCAGGAGCCAGGCAGTAGCCAGAGACCCACACACGCGCTGTGTGCGGAGGCCGCGGTCCGGGCTTCTCACTCCGTTAAATCCCTATTATAAAACTTATCTTCACAAAGCCTATTATAGTATTCTCGGAACAAATTGGACCATGAATAACTTGGTTGGAAGTGGAGAGTATTTTCTACTCAAGGAAAGTCACAGATGACAACAGCTTAACTGAAAGAATAGTGATTAATCTTAAATAGATGGATTTCAAAGTTTCACTCTTAATAAAGAGCACCTTTGATATTTCCCCCTCTAAACTCATGTTTCCACTTTCTTTGTATTAAGAATTGACTGGGTGATTACACTGTTCCTGGTCCGGCACGGCATTAGCTGTTGATTAATTTCTTCTCTGTTGTCTGTCTGTCAGGCGCCCACGCTCTGTTCTGGGAGTTGAATCTAAGGTTCTAGACACTAATCGACACCATAGTAAAGATGTCTTGTATTAATTATAATTTCCCTCTTAGGGATGATGTTAAAATATTTAACTCTTCCAACTTATGTAGCACTCACCGCATAGCTTTGTGAGATCTCGGACTGTTATGAAATAAATGTCTACATCTTCTCACCTGTGACAATCCTGAGATCAAGCTAATAAATGCAAGAGCTGTGAGACTGACTGCCATTTTATAGCTCCTGTTTCAAGGGATTAACCCACAGAAACAGGCTTTTGAAGATTTTTGTGTTCTAGTAATCCTGATGTATCGATATTTTATATCAAACAACAATGTTTTCATATCTCATTGATTGATTGATTTTGAGACAGGGTCTCACTATGTAGCCCAGGCTGGCCCTGAACTCTGGGTGATTCTCCTGCTTTAGCCTTCTAAGTACTGGGTTACAGGCATGTGTCAACACACCTAGCTCATATTTTAGATTTTTAAAGTTTTAAAAAGAAAGAACAAATGTTGAATATTTAGCTGTGTGGCCCACAGTGTTCTTAGCATGTATAGAGCTCTGAATTTAAAAAAGAAAAGAAAAAAAAGTTAACGGACGTATGATTAGAAAAATTATATTTGCCTAAAAGTGAAGTTTGCTAATTTTTTCCTGGTGTGTGTAATTTTTTTTTTCTTTTGAGACAGGATCTTGCTTTTGTAGTTCAGGCTGGCCCTGAGCTCACTATGCAGCCCAGGCCAGCCTCTAACTCACAGCAATCCTCCTGCCTCTGCCTCCCAAGTGCTGGGATTAGAAGTGTGAGCCACTATGTCCAGCACTGTGGTATGTGTTATGTGGTATGTGGTATGTGGTACTGATTGCTAATGGGCATGAGTCAGCATTGTTGTATGTTGTATGTGGTATTGTTGTATGTGGAAAAAAATTTATCCAAATGGCAATCAACACTTGGGGTTTTTTTTGTCTGTTTTGGTTTTTCTTTTTTGGTGGTGGGGGTGGGGATTGAACTAAGGCCCTTGTGCTTCCAAAGCAGATGTGGAACCATTTGAGCCCTGGCCCAGGAATCAATACTTGTAACCCCAGCACTCAGGAGGCTGAGGAAGGAGATTTGTGAGTTCAAGGTCAGCCTGAAATACATAGTAAGGTCCTGTTTCATAAGAACAAAACCAAGGAAAGAAGCAAGGAAGAAAGGAGAAAAGAAAAGGAAAGGAAGTAAAGCGTAAAATACTCTTTACAAGTATTAGCCATTTTAATGTGAAATTAAACCAAATGGAAACTAGATCCTTGGAATTAAGCTTGGAGAGGCAAACCCAAGCAACACATTCTTTAGGCAAGGTGGGTTACGAGGTACTGAATACACAGGCCAAGTGTGGAGGCATCTGCCTATTAATCCCAGCACTCTGGGAGGCTAAAGGAAGAGGCTCACTATTTGGGCCCAGCATGGGTAATTTAGCTACTTAGCAAGACTGTATCAAAATAAAAAATAGTGTTAGGGATGTACCTCAGTGCAAAAGACCCTGGGCTCAAGCCCCACTACTGCCAAAAATGAAAATAAAAAGCCATTGACCATCAAATTGGAATGAAATCTGAGGCAAACCATGTGGGTGTGTGAGGCTTAGGAGGACAAAAGAGGGGTGCGGTGTCTGCCACTGGCTGATCAAGTTGGAAACAGCACTGGTCACAGCCAGGGCCCAGGTTCCATCTCAGTTTGGCTTTGCTCTCCCTGGCCACGTCCGTGCCTGGCCCTAGTACAAGCCTTTCACCTAGGACTCCCTCCAGTCAGACACAAATCTTTTCTTCCGACAAGGTCTCCCCATGTAGCCCAGGCTGGTCTCAAACTCAGCAATCCTCCTGCCTCAGCCTCCTGAGTGCTGAGATCACAAGTGTAAACTATCAGGCCCAGCTGGACATAAAATTGTTGAGCCAAGGGGAGAAGAGGTGAAATGGGTTCTACTGAGGGGAAAAGTTCTGCAACAAAAAGGAAAAGTTGTCACACTGAGGCCCATGGAGAGCTCACAAGGAAGCATGAATCTTCACTTGCACCATAAGAACGCTGCTCTGACTCTCTTGTTACAGCTGTGATTGTCAATCCAGTGCCAACCGGCCCTCCACAGCGTAGATGGCCAGAGGGGCAGATCCTGCTGGTGCCTCTTGCACCATCGCCAGGGAGATGCCTTCGCTGAGACTCATAAAGAGGGTGTCTGGGTGTATGGGCATCAGACAGGAGAGGGAGATGCACGGGGAGAGAGAGAGGAGAGGGAAAGAATGGATAGATAAAGAGACACAAAGATAATGAAGAGCATACATTCTGCAGCTGGACAATTTGAATCCAGCTTTATGACTTTCATACATAAGACCTTTTATCATTCCTTTTATCATTTCTTTTTTTTTTTTTTTTTTAGGTTTTTTTTTTTTGAGACAGGGTCTCACTTTTGTGGTTCAGGCTGGCCCTGAGCTCAGCCTCCAACTCACATCACAGCAATCCTCCTGCCTCTGCCTCCCAAGTGTTGGGATGACGGGCCTGATAGGCCCGGCACTGTGGTATGTGGTACTGATTGCTGCTGGGCGTGAGTCTCCACACCCAGTATGGTATGTGGTTACCAGGGATTGAACCCAGGTCCTTGCGCTTGCAAGACAGGCTCCAGAACCACTGAGCTAACTCCCCGGCCCTATCATTTCTTTAAGTGGGGATGATTATTATCAGGTCAAGTAAGTTTCTGGATGCATAGCATAGAATTATGCAAGGGTTACTGTTTACTATTATTATATTTGTCCTTCGGAGTCAAGGTCTCGCTATATGGTTCAAGCTGGCCTCAAACATGTGTCCTCGCTCACCCCCCTACATACAGGGTGGACAGGTGTGAGCCACGACACCCAGCAACGTTATTATTATGAATCACAGGGAAGATTTTTTTTTTTTTGAGATAGGGTCTCATTTTGTAGTTCAGTCTGGCACTGAGCTCAGCTTTAAGCTCACAGCAATCCTCCTGCCTCTGCCTCCCAAGTGCTGGGATTACAGGTGTGAGCCACCATGCCCAGCGCTGTGGTCTGTGGTTCTGCTTGCTGGTGAGCATGAGTCTCCACACCAGTATTGTTGTATGTGGTTACTGGGGATCAAACCCAGGTCCTTGCTCTTGCAAGGCAGATGCCCGAGCCACTGAGCTAAATTCCCGGCCTGGGAGTGTTTTTTGTTTGTTTGTTTTTGTTTTTTTTAAACAAAGTTCACTTTGTAGGTCAGGCTGGCCCCAAATTCACCATGTAGCCCAGGATGGCCTTGAACTCAGCAACCTCTTGCCTCTGCCTCTCAAGTGCTGTGCTTACAGGTATGAGTCACCAGGCCCAGCATTGTGGTATGTGGTTACTGGGGATTGAACTCGGGACCTTGTGCTTGCTAAGCAGAGGCCTGAACCACTGAGCTAAATCCCAGCCCATGGGTGATATATATATTTAATTATATATTTTTTTCTTTTTGAGACTGAGTCTTGCAGTATGTAGTTCAGGCTGGCCTTGAACTCACTGTGAAACCCAGATTGGCCTCCAATTTATAACAATCCTCCTGCCTGAGCCTCCACGTGCTAGGATTTTGGGCCACCATGCTTGGGAATATTATTATTGTAAATATACATGGGTGATATTTTTGGACAAATGAGATTTTACAATATGAACTTCACAGTACAGGGAAAACGTCTTAGTAAACAAGTTAGCCAACTCACCCTTCCTAACTGCTGTGTTACATCTCCCAGTAGGGTTAGACAGCATCCATTTAACAGTTCTCTTATGGGGCACACCTACTCTGGGTCTAGAGTTTCTACCCAAAGCAACAGCTAGCATCTTAGCCTTGCCTATAAAAGAAGGGCTACAGAAGGGGCAAGTGTACCACAGAGCCCATTTTATAAATGACCCAGCCAGGCGTGGTGGTGGACACCTTTAATCCTAGTACTCGAAGGCTGAGGCTTTGTGAGTTCAGAGCCAACCTGAATTAGAGTGAATTCTTCTCTCAAAAACTAAAACAAAACACAATAAAACGTTACTAACTATAAATGCATATGAAAGCCAATTGTATTGACTCTAAGTTATTGGTCTATTAGTGTAGATCGCCCCATTGATAATATGATACTGCATCAGCCAAAACAAACCTCCCTCTAGGAAGAGCTTAGTGCAGACAGAAGAGTTTGGAAGGATTTCATCGAAGGCCTGGAGTTCATCGCGGTGGCCCAGGCGAGACCCGTCAGCAGGCTGAAGTCTGCACCGGAGCCAGATGCTATCCAAGGCAAAGGTGAAGACTGGACTCTGCTGAAGAACCAGAAGCAGATCCGTCATGCTCCTTCCCTGGACTCACCCAGGGGAGCGGTGTGGAATCACTGAGCTGACTGGGTGGAGCTTCTCTTCTCACCCCTCCCAGCTGGGGGTGGAGCTCCACACAGAGGCCCGAAGTTCAGTCCCTAGCGTCCTGTTCCTGCCACGACACAGCAGAGCACAGGTTGGCTCTGCAATGGCCTGCTAGCTTGTTTATTTATTTTGCAGGACCAGGGATCAAATCCAGGGATGTTCTTTCTGCCCATGGAGCTCTGTCTTTTAAAACTTCTTTCATTTTGAAACTGTGTCTCACTAAACTGCCCAGGTGGGGCTGAGACTTGTGACCCTTTCCCCTGAGGCTCCCTCACTGTTGGGGTCATGGGCCTGTCCTGAACTTGGCAGGAGCATCCTTTCAATATCCTCCTCTAATTCCAGCACGATCTAAAACCCATTCACTGAAGAAATCTTTGTAAATATATCTCTAGCTATGCCTTGTACCTGTAACTCTACCTATCTCTAGATAGAAGACAGGTGACAGACAGATGTGTCACTGGACTCCTCACATTCAATATGGGGAAACATAACACAAAGTTGGAAAGGAGAACTCTGACTTTACACTCAGTGGATCATTCTGTGGGAATGGGGGCAGACTTCTCCAAGGTGAACTTTCCCTTTATGCAAAAAGATTCCTGTCTTTGCTTGGTGAGGAAACAGGTGTCACCCCACTGGTGATGTTCATATGAAAGTTGGAAAATCCCAAGGAGATACAAACTCTAATATTATGCTCCAAGGGGAGAATTGACAACATTTAGAAGTAATGAACAACACCCTGAGGCTTTAAAGCAGAGGTTGGAAAAAATGAAGCGACAAAGTGTTTCAAAAAGATGTGATTAAAACAAGGTGTGTTTTAAACCACGAATGGTAGCACACACCTATAATCCTAGCACTTGGTAGGCTGAGGCAGGAGGCTCTCAATGAATTCCAGGAGAATTTGGGCTAGATAGTGAGTTCAAAGCCAGCCTGAATCACATAGTGAGAACCTGCCTTGAGAAAACAAAAAGAAAATTAAAAAGTAAGAAAGATGTATGCTAGATTACAGTGTCAGTGTAGTTACCAGTCTTTTGACCTCCTGTCCCTATGTTATGATGCTGTGTGAGTTTACACAAGTGCACATCAAGATCAGAATGACACAGTGTAACAGTGGAACTCGGAAGTCATCTGAGTGACACAGTGAACTGTCTGAACTGGGTCTCAGCTGTAGTCCGGGTTCTGCCCTCCAGACAGCCCCAAGGTCTCTGGGCTTTGATGTCCCCAGCTATGCCCCTAACCCAATTCAGCCGCAATGGCGTCGAAGCTCCAGCCAACTCCAGCAAACTGCTTTGCACCTGTGTGTCCCAAAGAAGGGCTGACAGTTCTCTGCTGGTGACCGGTGCCCTCCGAGGTGGGTTTGGTGTGGGCTGAGGTGGGGCTGGGCCTCTCAAGGGCTGGCATTACAGGCGTGTGCTGCCGTCCTGAGGAGTAACAGGATGCTTTTATGGAGGAGATGAAAAGTGCTACTCACCAACTCACCCACCAATAACTACCAAACAATCAAAACTGCCAGATTAATGGGATATTTTCCTCTACCAAATGGATTTAACTGTTTGTAGTATGGGAGATCAATCACAGGTCATTTTACATTGAGCTACGTCCCTGCACTTGTTTTCTTCTTTCTTCCTGTCTTTCTCTTTCTTTCTTTCTTTTTGTATTTGAGACAGGCCTAGCACTTAGTAGGCTGAGGCAGGAGGATCTCAATGAATTTTCCAGGAGAATTTGGAGAGAATTTGGAGAGAACAGCCTGTGTAGCCCAGGCTGGCCTCAAACTCATAGCGATCCTGCTGCCTCAGCTTTCTGAGTGCTGGGATTATAAACACGCACCACCACACCTACTGCTCCCCCACCACATCAGGACACGATGATCAAACTTGCTCCTCTCAGGCAAGCAGAGTGCCACTGAGCCACACCCCCAGTAGCCAGGAAATCCTTAAAACTTACTTAGAAATAGATTGGGAGAACTGTGGCATTTATATAAATAGCGATGTAGTTAAAAGTTTGATGTCTTTGTCAGTGATGAATAAAAGAACTTGGTAGACAGAACAATCACAACTTATAAACTTTTTAACATAGAAAACTAAAGTAAAACTTCCATTTTGAAGCCCTTTCCTTTTGCTTGTCAATTGATAATATTCTTCAACTTGTGTAGAAGTACTTATATTATTAATCATGTTACCACAAGGCTAAGTAAATATATGGGAAAGCAAACGCCAGGATAGTGCCTTGTGGATCAAGTTAAATCTAAAACGCTTCCGTGTTCTCGGTAAGAGGTAGTCACTGTGGCAGTAAGAATTCAAAGCTCAGGTCTGGAGATATAGCTCAGTGGTTCCGGCACCTGTCTTGCAAGCGCAAGGGCCTGAGTTCGATCCCCGGTAACCACATGACATACTGAACGTGGAGACTCACCCCAGCAGCAACCAGTACCACATACCACAGTGCCGGGCATGGTGGCTCACGCCTGTCATCCCAGCACTCGGGAGGCAGACGCAGGAGGATTGCTGTGATGTGAGGTGGAGGCTGAGCTCAGGGTCAGCCTGAACCACAAAGCGAGACCCTGTCTCAAAAAGCCTAAAAAAAAAAAAAAAAAAAAAATTCAAAGCTCAAACCCCCGACTATAGCGCCTGCCTGGCAAACACAAGGTCCTGAGTTTGATTCCCAGTATCATAAAAAAAAAAAATTAAAATTAAAAAACCTCAAAGCTCCTGCTTCAATTATTTACTACAATGTAAATTTGTAAATTTTGTTATGCTTTATATATTTGTACCAGGAGTGAAACTTAGCACCACCCCTGAGCTACATCCACGGCCTTGAATTCTGTTACATTTAATTTCTCCATTCCTTCTTTCTCTCCTCCTCCGCTTCCTCCTCCTTTTTCTCTTCCTCTGCTTTTCTTTCGGTGTTTTGAGGCACGCTCTTCCTGCGCAGCTCAGGCCGCTCCTCGCCCCTCGGTCACGGTCACGGCCGCGCAGGCCCGAGCTCCGCTGGCTCGCGATCTCCCTTGGCCCGCGGCGCCTGTGTGATGTAAATGCTGTTACATAAGCGCCCTCCTCCCGTTCGGCCCTTCCCCTGTCCTTTGACAGGAATGACTGCAGGGTGATTACAGAGCTTCGTTTATTTCTCTGAATACACAGGTTTCATGGTCATCAAAGAAACCACGGAGCCATTAGCTCTCCCCAGGCGTGAAGAGGATCCGCTGCTCGGGCCGTCTGTGTCCCTTGGCCCCTGGGATCCTCCGTCCCGCGTCCCACCTTGCGAGGCGCGTGGGAAGCGCCCGTGTGTCCTCCCGGCCACGGCCGCGGCCCCGGCCCCGACCCGAGCGAGGCGGGTGCTGGAGTGGCCGGCCGCGCTGGAATGGCTAACAGGACCAGCGACTGTGTCTCAGCCCTGCTTGGCTCTGCAGAGAGCCTGACCCGCAGCGGCTCCGTGGGCCCCTCGTGGCAGGACCGCGAGGCCTGAGCCCTGCACAGATCCCGCTCGACCCAGAAACAGACCCGACCAAAGCCCCGTTGCCTGGGTGTGATTCCCCCTCCGCTGTTGTGTCCTTTACTGCAGTCTTTGAGAGCTTGTTTTCTCTTTGCAAAAATATGAAGCTTCGCGAGTTCTTCTCCTTCAGGACAACAGTGCCGCCTTAGAGACAGGCCTCACTTTCAGCTTGGTTAAGCAAAAAGGGAACTCTGCGGCAACAATCCGAGCACAAACCGGTGAGGTTCCACTCCCCCGTCTTCTGTTTCTTTTCCAAGTGTACAAAGTTTTTTTAAAAAAATTGTTTTTAATATTGTAATTTTATTTTATTGACACAAAGTCTTGCTGTTTAGTTCAGGCTGGCTTTAACTTGCTATGTACCTTAGCTGGCCTCCAACTCCCAAAGAGCCTTCTGTTTCAGCCTCCTCCTGCCTCAGCCTCCCATTGGTTGGGATTACAGACAGGTATATTCTACAAAAATCTCAGAACTGTGTATTTTACTTTATGTTATCATTTTGTTTATTTGTTTGTTTATTTTGCAGTACCAGGCATTGAACTCGGGCCCTTGTGAACTGTGTATCTTCAAGATGACTTTTATTAGTTCTTTTTTTCCTCTCTTCAGTACTAGAGACTGAATTCAGATTTTCACAGTGAACTACATCTCCGTCCTTTTATATTTTATTTTGAGGCTAGGTCTCACTAAATCACTGAATCACTCAGGCTGCATTCAAACTTGGAACCTTCTTGCCTCAGCCTTCCCGAGTGCTGGGTCACTACCTGTGCCACCATGCCTGGTTTCTTCTGTCTGCGTCCTTTTGCTGTATGTTTCTGTGGCATTTTTGATTATTTTCCTTGCACTCACCCTTTTGAGCACAAATTTATGTAGTAGTATGAAGGAAACACAGACAACATGACCTGCATTTGAATCAGTTTTGGGTATTTATACACATAAATATTCTTCCCCAGTGAAATATAAAGTATCACTGTATCAGGGTGCGAAGACATATGTATAAGTTGGAGGATTTCTTTTTTAGAGAGTTACAAGAAAGGCTCAGTCTTCTTTTATGTATGTTTCCTAGGTATTTGTAAAAAAAAAAAAGAGCTTTTTGCTGGACTTATTGGTTTGTTTTTGTTTTTGTTTAGTTTTGGGGGGCAAGGTCTCACTTTGCAGTTCAGACTGGCCCTGAACTCACTGTATAACCCACAGCAATCCTCCTGCGTCTGCCTCCCAAGTGCTGGGATTACAACAGTGAGCGACCACTGGGTCTGGAATATAAAAGACACACAGTAGTTAGCAGAGGTGGAGCACCATCTGTCATCCTAGCACTCAGGAGGCTGAAGCAGGAGAATCACCATCAATCCAAGGACCGCCTGGGTTACACAGTGAGTTAGAGTCCAGGAGGTGAGACCCTGGCCTGGGGACGAAGCTCAGCAGCAAACGGCCTTGTGAGGTCCTGGGTTGGATCCCCAGTACCAAAATAAATAAAATAAAAATAAAACAAACCAAAAAAAGCTCATAGTAAGGTCCTGTCTCAATAAAAAATAAAAAAGTGGTAAACTTTTCTCTGTGGCTAGACAGGATATTTTTAAAGTTGATTTTATTGGTACATTTTATATATACATTATGATCACATTTGCCCTTTGAGGGTTTGTACCAGTGCATGACACATCTTCATTCTCTTTTTTATACAGGATATTTTCAGTCTTCAGTCTTTTCTATCCTTGGGTTTTAAGATGTACCAAGTGGGAATGAAATACCCCTTGGGGTCCTGCCAAGGTGGTTTCTTGTGAATCTCTAGAAAAAGAAATATTATTTAAGTTCAAAAGCAGAGAGAAAAGGAGAGGAGAAAAGGATAGAGAAAATCAAGAAAGAAAAGTTACTATTTGTATGTGGCCATTTGGCCTCCTGTGGAATGACTTAATTTTATTAAGTATTAATTTATTTAGTTTTGGTTTTTCTGAGACAGAGTCTCCTTATGTAGCACAAGCTCACCTCCGACTCTCAGCGATCCTCCTGCCTCAGCCTCACGAGTACTGAGATTATGGGCATGCACCAGCATGACTTACCTTGAATCAGGTAATTTGGGCCCATTGTGGTCCCACTACACTTTAGCAGGCGGTAGGTGCGGAGCAGAAGAACACAGCTGGATTTTGATAGTGTTCCTGGTAAAATATTCTTCTTGAAGTGGGGTGGTTTTAGGCAGAGTCCACTGTGTACTTGAGGCTAACTTCAAACTTGCGACGATTCTCGTGCCTCAGCCTCCCGAGTCCTGGGATTACTTAGTGTGTGGCACTTGAGCTATCACAGGCAGAATATTTTTAAAGTAGTGGGTGGCTCCTAGACGTCCTGACAGTGTCTCAAAACTGTCTTTTTAGGTCTGCCCCCAAGGAGCTCTGGGCCTGGCCTCCTGGTTGGACTTTGCTGTTTGATGATGATTTTTCCGAGTCAGAGGGAGGCCGGGCTGAGGGAGGGGAGAGCCCACAGAGGAAGAGATGCCTTTTCAGAAGGACACAAAAAGTAGAATTGACCTAGAAAGGTCCAGTCAGGGTGAGCTGAGGGGCTGGAGCCTTCCAAGCAGAGTCGGTGCCATATAACTTTCTCCCCTCACTGCACAGGGAGGTTTTAAACGTGAGCGTGCTTTCCTCCTTGAGAAAAGTACGGGTGTTGTAGAAAGAAAAAGAAAGAGGACCAAAGTCATGAGAAAGGTAGCCCTCAGTAGGAGTGGGTTAGAACTGAAGAAGGAAGTCCCTAGAAGACTTTCATTGGGAAGGCAGAAATTAATACTGAGAAATTAATACTGTACCCTCCTCCTTCGCCTCCTTCTTTCTTTGCTGCTGGGACTGCACTCAGGGCCTTTGCACTGAGCTACATTCCCATCCCTTTTATTTATTTACTTTTAAGTTTTGAGACAGGGTCTTGCACATTTGCTAGGCTGGAACTTGGAATCTTCCTGCCTCAGCCTCCCAGAGTGCAGCGATTACAGACGTACGTCACAAGTCCAGATAATATTTTGCTTCTGATAAACATCCTCGCTGCTACAGGAAGGTCCCAGTGGGACTTGTATTTCCCAGTGAGGATTCCCCTGGGCAGTGGGAATGGTCTGAGACAGGCCGGCCGGCCTTGCTTCCTTCCTGGCACTCAGTTCTGGGCCATGGGGCTTCAGGGCGGGCCCAGGAGTGCCCATTTTGGTGCCCGTCAGTGGGATGGTGGAGATTCCCAGGGTGACGATGTCGGATCGCTGCCACCTCACTCAGTAAGTCCATAACTGTTCACCCCCTCTCCCTTCCTTCATTCTATCCACTGTCACCTGACATGTTCCTACTCAAATTCTCCTCTCAAAAGAAGCCGATAAGAAAGTATTTTAATTTGAGGTTTTCATAATAAACTCTCTGAAGCCTCCCGAATAGCAGGATCAAACGCTAAAGGTAGAAATTTCAGAATGATTTCCACTACACCTAAACACGCTTGTATTTGTAAATATTTTTTCTTAGATTTAGACAAAGCTATGCCTTTTGTCAACAACTCGTTTTAAAGCAACCCAGTCTATTCTTTCACCCGTTTTCAGACACCAGGAAGGGCAGGTGTCCATTCTTATTTTATTTTCTGACTTATTTTTTGAGACAGTCTCACTCTGTAGTTCGGGTTGGCCCTGAACTCATTCGGTAGCCCAGGTTGACCTTGAACTCCGAGCGATCCTCCTGCCTCAGCCTCCCAAATGCTGGAATTACAGACAAATGTGCAGACCACACCGGCTGCCATTTGCATTTCAGAGCAGAGAAAGCTCTTAAACACAGCCTCGGCCCGTGGGAACCTGCTGCAGAGTAAACAGGTAGTGAGGAATCCACAGTGGAATGAACCTGCCTGCCACGCCCGCGAGTCGCTCAGTCCGCGCCTCCTTTGAACCCTGGGTCTTGTGCCGACCGCACTTTGTTCCTCCTCTTCTACTCTGGAGGGACCTTCCGCCTCGCTGGCCAGGCCGCGGGCGAGACCAGGTTGAGGACAGAGGCTGGCAGCGGAAGGAGGCCCGCGGTCCGCCTGGCAGCCCAGCGCGCTCGCCGCTCCAAGCAGCCAAATGAGAAGACAAAAGATGAAAGCGCGTTTTGATGTCCCAGAAAACCTCGGTCGCCCCTCACCCGGCTGCGGCTCATCACGTGAGCTCCACCGAGGCCTGGGCTGCGAGCGCATCTCATAAACAGCTTCATCCCCGCATCGCACCCTGTAGAAATTAAGCACATTTTAAAGAAGTGTTCAGCTCAGAAGGCATTTCCCCCTTCCTCCTGTCCTCCTCTTCCTCTCTGCCTCTCTCCCTCTCTTTCCGTCTCTCTCTCTCTCACACACAGGCAGCGGAGATCCAGGCCTGAGATCTCTCTCCAGTGTGCACTTTACCTTTTGGACGGGACTTTAAAGACTTAAACAGCTTGAGACTTACAGTTTGCCGCAGGAGCGGGGAGCACTTTCCCGTTTCTACTTTTTGAACCGGGAGCTGGGAGTAGAAGAGCCCTGCGCAGGAAGTCGCAGGTGGTGGGAGAGGGGAAACAAGGTCATTTTCCACCACGCACATTGAGGTTGTACCTTTAAAGTCAATTCTAAATTTAATTGAAAGCCGAGGGCAGAGAAGCCAAGATCGGAGCCTGTAAGAAGTCGTGCGGCTGAATGCGGATGAGCCGGGCTTTCATAAAAATGGCACCGGGAGGCCGGTGGCAAGAGACGCGAGCGCGGAACTGGGCTAGATGAAGGCCGCGGCCTGAAAGGCGGCGGCTGCAGAGCCGGGTTTGCCTAAACTCTGCTATTTTTTTTTTTTTTAAACCATGATGGATGCACATAAGTCTTCCACATCAAAAGACAAAACCCAGATCACACAGAAGCCACCAAGACTCTGCAGCCGGAGAGTTTCGCCTCCAATCATTAAGGCATCCAAATTGAGGGAAGGCTCCGGGCTGAGGGGCCGCGAGAGCCACGCTGATGTTCTGTGGAGTCAAATTCAGCTGAGGAGAAACCGCACATGGCTTTGTGAAGACGCGACAGGACCTGCCAGCCGCGCTCTCACTCGCGTCCGCGGGTGTCGTGCTCTGCTCAATTAGAGCGGCCGTTTCTACAGAAAACCCTCGATGCGATCTCAGGATCGAGTCTTTTTGGTTGATGGATGATCTTTTTCCAAGTTAAAAAAAAAAAAAAAACAATAAAGAAAAACAACCAGGAAGCAGAAGGTTTTCGGCAGATGTTATGTTAGAGAGAGACCTGGGCTGGAATGATCTGCCCCTGTATTATAATGTTTGACACTTGCAGACACTATCTTCTTCTTCTTCTTCTTTTTTTTTTTTTTTTTTTTTTGAGACAGGGTCTCGCTTTGTGGTTTAGGCTGGCCCTGAGCTCAGCCCCCAACTCACATCACAGCATTACATGCGTGCACGCCCAGTATGGTATGTGGTTTCTGGGGAATCGAACCCGGGTCCTTGCGCTTGGAAGACAGGCACCGGAACCACTGAGCTAAATCCCCGGCCCAACTATCTTCTTCTTTTTTGGCTTTTTGAGACAAGGTCTCTCTGTGTAGCTCAGGCTGGCCTTGAACTGACTATGTAGCCCAAGATATCCTTGAATTCAAGGTGATCATCCTGCCTCAGCCTCCCAAGTAACAGGACCAGGCATGTGCAGCACTGTGCCTGACTTCAACAACATGATGAACTCTAAAAAGTTAATCTTTCTCTTTCCTCTTAGCTCCTCAGTACCTGTTACATAAAAGGAAGCCAGGCAAGCTGCTGAGGACCTGTAGTCTGTAGCTGTTTGAGAGGGTGAAGTAAGAGGGACCGACAGTGCAGGCCAGGGATTCACAGACAGCCTGGGAAACAGCAAATCACTCCCTCAAAAAATACAACAGTAGAAAGAAAATACAAGGACGCGTTGCCTGGGAGCTTTCCCCACGCTCTTCAGTCCTTGGGAAACATTCTGAGTTAGTGCTCCAGAGCAAGGCCAGGCCAGTCATTTTTGGAGAGGAGAGGCTCTGTTTGCAGATGGTTCTGTTTTGCAAAAGCACTTGACAAACAGTCAAGATAAAGTTTCATTTTACCATCCAAGCCGGGCTTAGCCGCGAACTCTCAGGTTGGAGAAGTGACTCAGAAAAGAAAGTGCATTTGACAAGCACGCAGGAGGAAGGGTGCGTAGCCAGGGCTCCTGTCCGACGCCATGCTCCCTGCCTGGCTCCGCACCGCTCCTGAGGGTGGCTGTCACTGCCAGGGCCCAGGGCTGGCACCAGGGGGGATTTAGAGACGGAACTCACAGCAATCGTTCTGGCGTCCTGCGCATTGGAAGGATGCAAGTTTCAATGCAGGAAGATGCTTCCTGGCCGAATGACCCATGGAGACCTTGGAGCTCTGGGAAGATCCTTCTCTCTCTGTCTCTGTTTTGTTATGGCTTTTCTTATTTTTTTTTTTTTTTTGACAAGGTCTCTCTTTGTAGCTCAGATTGGTCTTGAACTCACAGCAATCTTCCTGCCTATGCCTCAGGAGTGCTGGGATTATGGCGTAAGCCACCACACCCGGCACTATGGTATGTGGTTACTGGGGATCGATCTCAAAACCTTGCACTTGCCAGGCAGACACCAGAACCACTGAGCTAAATTCCTGGCCCTGCTTATTGATTTTTTGAGACAGGGTCTCACTATAAGCCAGACTGGCCTAGAACTCACTGAGATCCTCTTGCCTCAGCCTCTCAAGTGCAGGTATGACAGGAGCGTGTGCTACAACATCAGGCTCTGAACAAGTTTGTTTGTTTTTGTTTTTTTTTCATTTTTTGAGGCAGGGTCTCGCTTTCTAATTCAGGCTGGTCCAGAACTCATTCTGTAGCCCAGGCTGGCCTTAAACTCACGGCAATCCTTCTGTCTCTGCCTCCTGAGTGCTGGGATTACAGATGTGAGCCACCACGTTCTGCTCTGAACAGTTTTCTAGGCTGAGGCCCCCAAGTGTCTGTCTGTCCCCCACCTCCTGCTGCACCTGCAGCTCTTGGGGGCTCTGACGAGCAGTGCAGGCTCCTGAGACCCGGCCCGCTTCTACCTGAGGGTGATGATGATGAAAAAGTCAGGCTGCAGTGACCCTTCCAGTGATGGAGTGTGTTTGGCACAGCTGAGTTGTGCAAATGTGAACTCCAGGCTCCAGGCTAACGGTTTCTCCATTAAGGAAAGAAAATAGGAAAAAGAGGGGGAGAGAAGGGAGATGAGGGAGGGCGGGGGGAGGGTAGCGACAGGTAAGCAGCCCGCTCCCTCACTCTGCTCTGTGAACTTGTTTGCATGTGCATGTGCGTACGTGTGTGCGTACGTGTGCGCACGTGCGTGCGTGTGTGTATGAGAGACACAGACAGAGACACTGGGGACTGAACCACACACACACTGAGCAATGCCCCCCCTTATAAACTCCATTTCTGAAATAAGATCTCACTAAGTTGTGCAGGCTGCCTCAGACTTGTGATCCTCCTGCCTCAGCCTCCAGAATAGCTCAGATTACAGACGTGGGCTACCAGGTCCAACAAATTCTCCCTGGTAGCCGTGGTAGCTGACAACTGTATATCTGGTTTTTGTTTCTTGGTAAGAGGGATTGAATCCAGGGCCTGGTATACAATAGGTCAGTGCTTCCTGCTGAGCTACATTTCCAGCTCTAATATTTTATTGTACTAATTTATTTTTGTGATAGGGTCTCACTTTATATTCCTGGCTGACCTGCAACTCATTATGTGAGCCAGGTTGGTCTGGAATTTGCAGCGATCCTCCTCCCTCAGCTTCCTGTGTGCTGGGGTCCGACGCATGGGTCACAATACCCAGCTAACTTATAACATTTTCCTCAGGTTTCTTCCTTTCAAACAGTGGCTTAGTGCATATCAGCCACATTCTTGGATATCTTTAGGGTGATCAACTCACATAAAACTTTCAGTAAGGCAGTCATGGTGGCACACGCTTGTAACCTCAGCACTCAGGAGGCTGAGGCAGGAGGATCTTTGGAAGTTCAAGGCCAGCTTGGGCTACCTAGTAAGATCTCCTGTCTCAGAAATCCAAAAAACAAACATTTACTGCAGCATAAACTAAAATAATTTTTTATAGAATTATGTCTTTGGAGAAGAATTACTGTAGATGTCCCAACTGTACTTTCTAAACTCAATTTCTACTTGTAACCCAAGATGGAGAATCCCTCGGTCTCTGGGAGGAGACACAGGGAAGCTGGTTCTGTCTCGGGACAATGGTTCATTGTGACAACCTTCTGGCCAGCACAATGCATCATTGACTCCAATGGAGACCAGGGCAGACTTCCTGAACTTTCTTTTTCCTCTTCTAATCATTTCCTGTGTCAAAGCCACAGTTTCTGTGAGATTTAAAACTAAAAATATATGATTTACAAATTTAGCAGCTGTAACTTCTCTACTGCTAAGACATAATAATCGGCCAAAGTCCTTTTTTTTGTTTTCTGGGACTGATTATTGAGACAAGATCTCTCTATGCAGCTTGATCTGGCCCGAGTCTGCTGTGTCGCCCAGACTGGCCTTGGACTCTCAGTGATCCTTCTGCCTCAGCCTCCCAAGTGCTGGGTTTGTTCTTATTTCTTTTTTTTTTTTTTTTGAGACAGGGTCTCGCTTTTTGTGGTTCAGGCTGGCCCTGAGCTCAGCCTCCAACTCACATCACAATCCTCCTGCCTCTGCCTTCCGAGTGCTGGGATTACAGGTGTGAGCCACCACGCCCGGCACTGTGGTATGTGGTACTGGTTGCTGCTGATTGTGAGTCTCCACACCCAGTATTGTTATGTGGTTACCGGGGAATCGAACCCGGGCCCTTGCGCTTACAAGACAGTCACCGGAACCACTGAGCTAACTCCCCGGCCCGGGTTTGTTCTTATTTCTGACCACACGTTGGTTCTATCTTGGAAGGAGTTTTTGGCAGAACCCTCTTGAATGAAGGAAAACTTCAGGAGCTAAACAGCATCTAGTCATCTTTAGCTTTAAAAAAATGATTTTGTTTTAACTTCAGTGAGCTGACACGCAGAATAATACAGCAGGAGCTTTGCGTCAATCAGGCTGGCTGACAGATTGAAACTTGGAAAAATAGGTTATTTTCCCTCAAAGAGAGTAAAGTTTTGGTTTTCAAAGTCAATCAGAAAACTAACAATTTGGACAGGGGAGGAATCAGCTTCTCTTTCCGAGACAGTGTATTTCTGACGATTTTTATGGAGACTGTAATAAGGCTCAGGAAACAAAAGCTTCATATGGACATGTTTTTAGCTAGCAGGCTGAAAAGAAATAATGGCGTGAAATAAAGTAGTTTTTTTGAGATTGACAAAGTTCTCATTTCTTTTATATGGTCTGAGATAAAATTGATAAATGAAACATAAAAAAAGAAAAAACCTGTAACACTTAGTTCCCCAATACTAACTGTGCTTTCTTGTGGTTAGAATTTCATCAGGCCCAGCGTGATGAGGCACAATTTAATTGCAGAACTCAAGAGGCTGCGTGGGAGGGTTGCTGCAGGTCTGAGGTCAGCCTGGGCTGCATACTGAGTAGGAGAGCCTGCCCCCCACAACAAAACAGTCAAAACAACAAACAAAAACTTGGGAGTATATTCTTTTTTGGGTGTATGACCTGTACTAGGACCCAGAGCCATATATACATTTATATTTATGGGAAAATACAAGTATTTATTGATTTAGTTGATTTCTTTGAATCAGCATCTTGCTATGTAGTCCAGACTGGCCTTGAACTTACCAAGAAGCCCAAACTGACCTTGAATTCAAAGTGATCCCAGTGTCTCCATCTCCCCAGGGCTGGATTTATGGACATGAACCAGCAGCACATATAGCAAGAAATTACAAAGTTTTGCAAACAATTTTCCAAATACTCACTAGTTGGGACGTATGTATAGAATATTCAAGTTACATTTCTAGATCAGGGCGTTTTTCCATCACTTTATGTCAACACTTAAAGGGTGAGAGGTGACGCTGCCCTGAGTCTCCAGAGCAAACTGGAGAAGTCACCCTGTCACCTTTGGGCAGGCTAATGCTGAGGTCCTAGATTCAGTCCCTAGCACCTCCCCTAGCCAGAGAAGTCAGTTAGAATATTAGATGGACAGATTGTAGAGCGATTCACATTCTAGATAAGGAAAGGGAAGACACCCTTACATAATTGTTTGCTTCAGCAGGGTGCGGTGGCTCAACCTGTGATCGCTGTCTTCTGGGAGGCTGAGGCAGGAGGATTACCAGGAGTTCAAGGCCGGCCTGAACTACTTAGTGAGTTCAAGGTCAGCCTGAACTGGGAAGACAGAGGTGTAACGAACCCTAGGCGGTGACCACAGGATCCTTCCAGGGTGGCGGGAAGGCTGAGCAGGGTCTGGGCGTGCCGGGACTCGGCCCCCAGTTTGTCCCAGAATCTCGGGTCTGGAAGCACTGATCTTGTCTTCCCAGCTGCTGCCCGGTGGGCCTGGCCCCGTTGGCAGTCAGGAGAAGCGGCCTCTCCTTCGTCCCCATCCTCAGAGGCCCGCCAGGGAGACAGGCGAGGACCAAACCGCCTCCGCTGTCTGCATCCGGCCAGAGCCCGGGCCTTGGGGCGACCAGGAGGCGAGAGTACGCGCCTGGCGCTGCGCTCCTCCGAGGACCCCTTCCGCCGGCCTCACCAGCCTGCCCCGAGGAGCTGTCAGCGCCAAGGATGCTCGGGTGGGCCCTGGGCGGGACCCTCCTTCCGCTCCGTGCTCCATGAATTGCTCTTTCACAAACCGGGCCTCCGCTCACTTGGACTTTTTGTTGTTGTTTGGGGGTTATTTTGAGACAGGGTCTCATTATGTAATTCAGGCTGGCCTTAAACTCACGTTGTAGCCCAAGCTGGCCTTGAACTCCTGTGATCCTCCTGCCTCAGCCTCTCAAGGACTGGAATTACAGGTGTGTGCCCCTGCTCCAGCAAGATTCTCACCTTATTAATTTCTCTTTAATGTTATAGAGAGTACTAAATAAAGAAGAGAGCACAATGAAGGGGGAACCCCCGAGGCTACCCCCTGGGGACACCAGAACACCTCTGTCATCCTGGCCTATTTCCTTAGAGAATTCTTTCAAGCTTATTTTTAAAAATTCTGCTTGCTCTGGTCTGGAAATGCTTTTTTTTTCCTTTTTTCTTTCTCCAGTACTTCTGCCAGCAAGAGATTCCTGTTGTGACCCTGTCTGAGAGTGTCACTGCAGGTCACTTCTCAGCAGTGGCCGGAAAATCCAGTTTGCTAACCACGGCTGGGAACTGTGAACTCAGTGGTCAGAGAACGCAAGGCCCAGACGCGCCTCCTGGGACCTGTGCTGAGGCCCATCTGTGGGGCAACGTTAGTCCACAGCAGCGCGGCCCTGGGGAGGGAGAAACTAAATGAGCCTGGTGCAGTGGGGCAGGCCTGCGGTGCCACCCCTCAGGAGGCTGAGGCGGGAGGATCACCAGGTGTTTGAAGCCATTCTGGACTACATGATGAGTTTAGGGCCGGCTTGAACTACACAGAGAAACCCTGTCTCATGGGCTCCAGAGACGGAGCACCCTGTTCCAATACTTCCCTCCAGGAGGAAACTAAAGAAAAAAAGAGACCTCGGTCAGTCCTTTCCTAGCTGGCAGCCAGCTACTCGCCTTTTGTAGGAAGAAGAGGTTCCCTGGCAAATGAGGAGCACTGGGCAGTGAGGAACTTACAGCCTGGAACATCCTGGTTCTCTGGGACTAAACTCTTATTTTGGTTTTCCTAGACAAGATCTCACTATGTCATTGAGGGTGTCTTTGAACTAGTGACAATTCTCCTGCCTCAGCCTCCAGAGCGCTGGGATCACAGGCATGAACTCTGACCACTAGATGCTTTTCATTTTGATTTGTTTCGTTCGTTATGTTTTTTTGAGACAGGGTCTCACTTGGTAGTTCAGGCTGGCCCTGAGCTCAGCCTCCAACTCACATCACAGCAATCCTCCTGCCTCTGCCTCCCAAGTGCTGGGATTACAGGCGTGAGCCACCACGCCCAGCACTGTGGTGTGTGGTACTGATTGCTGCTGGGCGTGAGTCTCCACACCTAGTATGATATGTGGTGACCGGGGATCGAACCCTGGTCCTTGTGCTTGCAAGACAGGTGCCGGAACCACTGAGCCAAATCCCCGCCCTTCCCCCTCAAAAAAAAAACATTTCATAGAAACGGGCTCACTATCTAGCCCAGGCCAGCCTCAAACACATGGCAGTCTTCCTGCCTCAGCCTTCCAAGTACTGGGCCCACAAGTGTGCGCCGTGATACTCCGTTTACCCACTGTTCTCTCCCTCCTTGTCTCTGTCTGTCTGTTTCTGTCCATCTGTCTGTCTGTCTCTTTCTTCTAGCTTTACTGAGACCAAACCCAGGACCTTCTCACAGAGCTACACCTAGAGTCTTTTAATTTTTTGTGTGTGAGACTCACTCTCCTTAAGTTGCTAAGTTGCCCTGGCAGGGTTTGAACTTACGATCCTCCTACCTCGGCCTCAAAGCCCTGGGATCACAGGTGGCCCTCGAGTTCGAGTTCTGTGGAAGCCCAAGGTGGCAGCAGCTCATTGCTGTGCGGACGGAGGAGCCAGCAGCCACCTCCACTTCCCACAGGCCGGTGAGAGCCCAGCGGGTGCCCGGCCTACACGCTGCCCCACAGCCGCCCACTGTGACCTCGGGCACCTTGACCCTGTGTCTACGCCAGTCACCTCCTTTCTTTCCTTCATTATCTCCAGTTGTAACATATTTTTTTCTTTTGCCCTAGTCTATTCATTTTGACATAGTCCTCTATGCTTATTTTTTGGAAAGCTATTAGTGTTTTATTTTCTACGTTGTTTATTAATTAATTGATTTATTTTGGACACAGGATTTTGCTACATAGCTCAGACAGGCCGTCAGCTCTCAGCAATCCTCATGCTTCAGCCTCGGGATTCAGGCATGCATCGACACACC
>PVIR01002415.1:0-76738 GCA_004026965.1 Petromus typicus
TGGCTGGGTGCAGCATTCTTGGTTGGTAGTTTTGTTTTCCAGCACTCTACAGTGTCTTGGCCTACAATGTTTCTGCTGAAAAATCTCATTATTCTAATGGCGATTTCCTTATATGTGATTTGATCTTTTCTTTTTGTTTTTAGAATTGTCTTTGACTTTTGATAGACTGACTATAATGTGATTTGGAGAATATCTCCCTGGGTTTGACAGAGTAGTTCTTTGACAGAAGAATATCTATATCTCTTCCAAGAGTTATAAAATTTTTTAGCTATTGTTACATGTGCTTTCTGTGTCTTTCTCCATCTCTTTTCCCTCTGGAACTCCTATGTTTGTTCACTTAATGGTGTCCCATAGATATCATAGTATTTTTTCACTCTTTTATCTCTCTTCTGAGGGAATTAATTCCAAAGATCTGACTTTAAATTCAGTATTCTTGTTTGATCTAATCTGTTGTGACTCTCGTATTCATCTCACTCACTGAATTTTTGGGCTATAAGATTTGTTTGGTTTTTTTAAAATCTACCCTTGTCAAATATCTCATTTAAATCATGAAGTGCATTCTTTTTTATTTTTTATTTATTTATTTATTTATTTATTTTTTGAGTCTCATTTTTTTTTCATCTCACTTTGTAGTTCAGGCTGACTTTGAGCTCACTATGTACCCAGGGAAGCCTCGAACTCAGAACAATACTTCTGCCTCTGCCTCTTGAGTGTTGGGATCACTGACATGAGCCATTACACTTGGCATTGTGGTGTGCAGTACTGATTGCTGATGGGCGTGAGTCACCACACCCAGCACTGTTGTTTGTGGTTACCTGGATCAAGCTTGGGATCTTGCTTTTACAAGGCAGACACCAGAACCACTGAGCTAAATCCCCAGCCCCATATAATGCATTCTTTTTTTTTTTTTTTTTTTTTTTTTTTGAGACAGGGTCTCTCTTTGTCATAGCAATCCTCCTGCCTCTGCCTCCTGAGTGCTGGGATTACAGTCGTGACCCACCATGCCCTGCACTGTGGTATGTGGTACTGATTGCTGCAGTGCCTGCGTCTCCACACCCAGTATTGTTATGTGATTACCTGGGGATCAAACTCAGGCCCTTGCGCTTGACAGACTCCCGGAACCACTGAGCTAAATCCCCAGCCCCATAATGCATTCTTATATTCATTAAATGGTCTATAGTCTCCTCTACCTCACTAAGCTTTCTTTTTCTTTCTCTCTCTCTTTTTTTTTTCCCAGTACCAGAGATCAAACTCACTTTGTGCTTGCAAGGTAGGCAAAATCAATGAGCTAAATTCTCAGCCCTAACTGAGCTAAAGATTATTTTTTAAGTTTCCTGTATCAATACGTGGTACCTATGCATCTAATGAAATAACTGCCTTTTCTAATTTTCTGAAGCTCGAGCGCATACACACACACACACACACACACACACACACACACACACACACACACACACCAGCATTCAGGAAGATTTTTTTCCTGAGGATGGGTTCCAGGATGTCAGTTTGATATGGTTTGTTACCTTTCATTCTGAGTGGTCAGCTGTGTGATTTCTGTGTAGTTTTTTTCAACTACAATCCTCATCAGAGATGTCTATGGCTGTGTCAGCTGTCTAGGCTGTGGGAGCTTGTGACTGCAGTCATAGGTATGATCTTGCTAGGGTTACACCTACTACTCAACAAACTACTTAAACAGTCACAGGAGCCCACAGTGGTGCACACCAGTAGCTGTGTGGCAGGCTCTCCAGGAGGTGCAGCTGCCATCTGTTTGGCTATGCACCAGGTTTGCACACTCATGGACTCTACGGGATGGCCAGCTATGTACTGGGATGACCAAAAGGGTGAAGTCACCACTGGATAGCTGTCAAGGTGGGCTCAGGTGTATAATACTGTTGTATGATTGTTGCTGTGCAGCTGGCTCAGAAGAGGCAGAGTGGAGCTGCCACCTGATGGCTGTCAGGTCCTGGGCAGCTGTACACAGGTATATCAGGCCCCTGGCTGTGTCAGGACCTCCCTCTGTGTATGTTAAATGGTTTCTGAGAGAGGATGGGACACCATATGGGTTCGGAAAAGCGGGGTCTTATCTTTTTGCTAGGCCTAGGTTTTCAGCACCCAGGGTTGTGGTACTGCAGACATTTGTATGAATACGGGAAATGAGGCAGAGTCTCAAGAATGGAGATACATTAGTCTGCAAGGCAAGATGCACTCTAGCAGCAGGTCCAGTTTCAAGATGGCACTGAGCCACAGCACTTTAGGTCACAGTAGGTACTGGGTGTGCAAGGTGGCTTCCTCCTCTGTGGAAGGGCAGCCCCGCAAACACAACGCAACTCTTCAATCTGTGTCATCTGTGTTAAGCTGTAGGAGTCTCTTATACAGTCTAACAGCAGCAGTAGGGACCACTGTAGGTCTCCAGATTATTTTTTCTTCTAAAAATCTTCATTTCCACCTCAAGCTGATCTGTACGGGAGAAGCAAGGTGACCCGCTCTCCTCTCTCTGAGGCTATGTTGAGCTTTAGTGTCTACAGGGATCTCACCACTTCCTTGCTATTCTTTAGAAGAAATCCTTGGTCACTCCAGTTGGAATACCATCATTTATTCTTTGTTGTGCTCCCTTTTTTGGAGGGAGCAAGTAAAAGACAATTCTATTCATCCATCTTGTTGATGACACTCTCTGAGAGGGAAATTTATAGCAATAAATGTTGATATTAGCAGATAAGAAAGGCCTCCAAATCAATGAATAGGCTGCTTCCTTAAGAAACTAAAAAAGGGGTCACAAAAATAGGTCCAAAGCAAGTAGAAGGAAGGAAATAATTAGATTAAAGCAGAAATAAACAGAATAGTATGTCCATAGAGAAAAATAAACAAAACTAAAGGTTGGTTCTTTAACTGATAAATTTCCAGCAGAAGTGATGGTAAAAAGAAATAAATTACAGTAACTAAAGAAGGGTTATCAGACACCAGGAACATTTAAAATGGTAATGTAAATAATGTAAGTAACAATGTAAATAATGTCAGTAACTTAGTTAAAACGCAAGTTGAAAGCTCCAGAATAAGTGTGAAGAAAGGTGACCTGAATAGCCCCATATTAATTAAAGGAATTATACTTTCAGGGTTTTTAGCTTTGTGGTACTGAGATAGGAACCCAGGCCAACACATATGCTAGGCAAACACTCTACCTCTGAGCTACAACATCAGCCTATACTCTTGGTTTAAATCCCTGCAAAGTAAAAAAAGAAAACAAAAAAACAATCACTCTAGTCCATATAACTTTACTGGCAAATCCTACTGAATATATAAAGAAGAAATAACATTTATACAATTTCTTACAGAAAACAGAGAAAGAAAGAAACTTTCTAACTTATCTTACTAAGCTAGTACAGTACTGCCCCAACATAATATCCAAAGCAGACAATGACAGTATAAATAGAGGGAAACTACAAACCAATATTACTCATGAACATAGGTATAAAAAGCCTCAAAAGAATGGAAAATAAAATCCAACAATAGAGAAAAATAATATACCATGAATTAACTACATTTTCTCAGGAATGGAAAGCTGACTCTCAGTATTCAAAAGCTAATTTGTTTAAGCCATTATATTTACATGCTGAAGAAAAAAATCACATTGATTAATATACCAAAAATGCTCTGGACAAAATTCAACACCCATTTATGATTTTTTTTTTAAAGAAAATTATCAGTCAGGCTGGGTGTAGTGGCACATGCCTATAATCCCAACAACATGGGAACTTGAAGAGGTTGCAAATTTGAGCTTAGCCTGGAAAACTTACTTAGATTTTGTCTAAAAATAAAAAGTAAAAACGGCTAGGGATATAACTCAGTGTGAAAACCCTGAATTCAATCCCCATACAACAGAACAAAACAAAATAACTTCAGTATCAACAAAATTAGAAAATTTTGCTCTTTGAGCAAATAACGACTATTTTCAGACAGGGAAAAATGATTTGCAAATTACATATCTAATAAACAATTTGTATACTGAGGTCATAGCTCAGTGGTAGAATACATGGTAGGAAGTGCAAAAACCTTGGTTTGAGATTACCACAAAAAAGATAAAGAATTTGTACACTGAATATACAGAATTTTCAAAATGCAGTAATAAAACAAACAAATTAAAATGGGCAAAAGATTTGAAAGAACACTTCACCAAAAAAGATATGGAAAATAAGAACACAAAATCACATTCAAAAATTTTAGTCACTTAGGAAATATACATGAAAACTACATTAAAATGCTTGTACATACTCAGCAGAATAGCTAAAATTAAATTTTAAAAAAACACAAATTTTGGTCATTTCTTTAAAAAGTCTCAATGTATAAATTACTCAAAAGTCCATCAACACCCAAAAAAATAGTGGTATATCCACATAATGGAATACATCCATATTCTATTGTGAGAAGATAGGAAATCTGACCCACCCATACTTCAATGTCGATAATCTGAAAATAATCGTGCTGAGTGAAAGAAGTCAGAAAGACAGTAAATATTACGATTCTATTTATATAAAATTTCAGGCAATACTAATGGACCTAGAGTGATGAAAAAGCAGATTCACAGGAACCTGGGGAAAGGAAAGACACAGAGGCGGAGAAGAGGTGTGTACAGAGGGGCAGGAAGAAACTTCGGGGACTGTGGACGTGCTCATTATTTTAAGTGTGAGGTGGTGTCAAAATCTGTCAAACTGCCGCTTTAAATACGTGCAGTTTATTATACATACTCACACTTTGTTTTTAAAAATACTCGGCACCTATACAAGCCAATTAAACATGCACCAAGGACTTTCACAGACATTCTACCTAAGGAGACCTATAGAAGCAAAGAAGCACAAACAGAGGTTGATCAGTAGCCACTAGGGAAATACAAATTACACCTATAATGAAATACCATTATACACTTATTTGGCTAAAATTAGAAAGGAAAAAGAAACGTGATGAAACCAAGTACTGACAAGAATATGAAGCAATTGGCACTCTCATATACTGGGAAGAATACACTCTGAAAAACAGCCTGGCTCTTTCTTACAAAGTTAAACATGCATGTATCTCACTACCCAGAAATCCCAACCCTAGCTATTTAGAGAGAAATGAAAATGTATCTGCAAACAAAAACCTGTATACAAATATTTATAATAGTTCCATCCATAATCACCCAAAACAGAAAGGAACTCAAATTACCATCCTAAGCTGAATGGAATACCACTCAGCAGGAATAAGGAGCAAACTATTAATAAAGGTAACAATGTGGAGGATTCCAGAGAATTATGTTTAGCAAAAGGCTACAAACTGAGCAAGGGGTGTTGTGGTAGAACACTTGGCTAGCATGCAAGACTCCGTTTCTAGCACCAAACAAAACAAAACTTTACAAAGAAAGCAAAAAAGTTACCTCTTGAACTATTCTATTTCTATGGCATTCTGGAAAAGGCACAAATGTAAATGTGGATGGACAGATTAGTAGCTGCTAGGGTCTGAGGAGAGAGAGGGGCTCAGGGACAAAAGACTGCAAGAAAGAGGATTTTAAGGAAATGAGTAGTTTTCTAAATCTTGACGTGGCAGTGCAGACATAGACAGACATAAGCTTAAATTCATTGTAAGTGTATATAATAATAATAGTAATAAAAATCTATGAGTCCATACTGAGATAAAGAAATGAAGGAAGGCATAAATAAATTAATTAAGCAAATCTCCCATGAGAATTCTGCTTTATTTAGCTACTTCACTCTCAAGGAGGGAATATGGAGCTTCTATTCTGTAAGTGTGGGCTGGACAGTGACTTGTTTCTGAAAAGCACAGTACAGAAAAGGTGAAAAGTGTAACTTTACAGTGGACAATCCTGACAAATACCGCGTCAGCCATGTGATCAAGGTCAACACTAATTAATAAGTTGGACTGATAACAGATGCTAATGACATGATACTAAACTATGAGAATTGCACTTTGTCTTGTGGTCTTCCTCCCCAAAACCCAGGACCTCTGTCTTATGAGAAAAATAGGTGACACACCCTAAGTAAGGGCTGTTCTGCAAAATACTAGAAAGCTGTACCTCCAAATTGTCAATGTCATCAACAATAAGAAAAGTCTAAGAGCCTGTGACAGCCAAGAAGAGCCTATAGAGAAGAATAAATAAAATATGGGATCCTGGAACACAAAGGACATTAGTCAAAAGCTCAGGAAACCTGAATTCAGCCCGGGCTATATTCAACAGTAACGCATCAGTACTGGTTCCTTGGCTGGGCCCAGCTTCAATGTCAGCAAGTCAGGGTTGACAGCGTCTGCTTTCTGAGGGGCAGATAGCACTGAGCTGGACTTGCTTCTTCACATGACCAGGCCACTGCTCTTGTAGCCATTTTCCAGGAGGTTGTTTTTCAAAGAAAATATATTGCATAATATTTGTGTACTCTTTCACTACAGTTAGTGATATTTAATTTACTACTAGAATATGAAGTCAGTTCTCAGATCTTTTGGGTTTATGGGGTAATTCCAATTTTTGCTCATGATAACTATAAACAGACTCAATGCTAATTTGTAATGTGTTGTCCCTTTAAAATAATTTATCATCTTATTTCTGTCATAATGTAGACTGAAATCAACAGGGACTTCTAAAACAAGCTAGCCATTATCTGGTAAGGCATTAGTGGGTGACTTTTATTGTCATCACTGCTACCTTCAGAGGACACCTTCCAAGGTAAGCAGAGCAGCACGTCAGAGAAAAGAAGACCAATGCCACTTTGCTCCAGCCTGACCTGAACCTATAGGTCTTGCAGGAAAGCAGAAACACAGCCAAGGCCACAAGGCACAGGGCAGGCACACAATGATACATGAGTAAGATGGCCTCCCTTTCACTTCCTGCTACCAGCATTTCGCAGGCTACACCTGGAACCGGAAAGATGCTCCGCATAGTCCTGTTTTATTAAGCAGGGGCCTCACAGTTGTTCCTGCCCACCTTCCAATGAGAACAGACGGCAGCAGGGCCTTGAATCTCAGAACTGGCCCTGTGCTCAGACCTCGGCTGGTCTCTTTGCTCTCTCAGCCAGCCCTGCACATTCCTACCCTGCAGGGCTGCATTGCAAATGCACCCCTCGGCCATCCAGGCCCACTTACGGGCACACTGCCCAGCACTGCTGCTTCAAGTCAGGAAACCCAAGTCTGAACACATCCCTGTTCATCAGTGAACTGTAGGAAGACCAGGGAATTGGGTAGTACAGTCCATCAGGAACCAGCTCCGACACTCTCCAGGGAGCTGTCTGCCTCTCAGACACTGAAGCCTTCTGCCCTAAGGTCAGTGACACTTCTGTAGCTTTGGCTCTCAGCCCAAGACAGGACAGGAGCAGCCTGGTGAGATACCAGGGCCTCCAAGGTGTTCCGACAATAAACACCACCAAGGACACACAATCACTTCCTAAGAGGCCAGCTCTGCCTATATGAACTACAGAAAAGCTGCACTCCAGATGACAACAAGGGCCGAGAAGCCTGCTGGGATAGCAAGATCCCTATCCTATCATCTGGTACTCAGAGCCACAGAGAACTGGACATGCTTCCAGGCCAAGGAAATCGTATCTTCGCTCCTTACTCGGGTCCGCAGGCTGCCAGAGAGGGCCATGAGGGGGCACCCATGTCTCTGCTGGCGCTACCTGCACAGGCCCAGTTTGGGAAAGACCAAAGCAGGCTGGACCAGGCCCAGCCCCAGCCCCAGCCCCGCCTGTGCCCACCCAGTCCCTCCCTGGCCCTGAGCACGGGAAGCAGATCTGGCCATGGTAACTCAGGCTGCACAAAGAAACCATTTCTGGAATGGGGCTCCATTTGGCAATTCAGAGTCAAAGGCGCACTTCATAGCTCTCTTCCAAATCCCGTGCATTGTCAGGGCCCTTTCCCCTTTGAAGCCTTGCTGAGTGATTGAAGCGTCTACTTTCTGAGGGGCAGATAGCACCGGGCCGGTAATCTGACTCTAAGCCACGGGATAAAGGTAGTTTGTTTCCTCTCAGCCCGTCTGTCAACACCTCCTCAGTAATTAGCCCTAATTATTACAAAGGGCCGGCCTCCCATTCGGTTATTAAATCAGAAATAGTATCATGGCTGGGCATCTGTCAACGCCCTGACTGGCGACCTTCGATTCATTGAATCCTCTGTCAGTATCCGCTTTGGGAAGTGCCCAGGCGGGCAGGGAGGCAGTGGCTTCAAAGATATAGATCCTGGGGAGGAATTCCGGGAAGGCAGGGAGGGTGGTGCTATGCAGCCCGCTGGCAAGGTGGGAGCCAAGGATCCTCCCCCAGGCAGTGAAGAGATACTCCAGTCAGTTACTCTACCTGTCATGGCGACCCAAGCCAATCCGTGCGTGGAGAAGGGTACATGTGATAAGACACACTCCATAACAACCCCTCCCCCTTGAGGAAGAGGCCCCCGCCGGTTAGGCACATCTTTCTCCAGGAGAGGCAGGCAGACTGTAGCCTTGACTGACAGCTCTGCCAAGGCCCAGGGAGTCCCGCACTGGCTCAGGGAGGGTTTCCAGTACAAACACCAGACAGGAGCCACGCCCGGCTGCAGGGAGCTCTATGCTACACCAAGCCTGGTCTGGGCACCCCCGTGGGCAGAGCATCTCCAAGCTCGAAGAGAATGTGAATTCTAGGTATGGACAGTTTCCATGCTGAGGCCCATGGCACAGTATCCCCGAAGGTACTGCAGGAAAAGATGACGCCCCTCTTTAGCCAGGCTCAAGCCTTTCCCTCCACACAAAACAAACGGGATGCTCACTCCACAGCAGAGGCCCTCTGCTCCTGCAGAGCAGTGGTATATAGCGCCTGAGAGGAAGGCTGCCCCACCAGCAGGATTCATGGTCACAGCCAGCAGTTGGCACTGACCTCATCTCCCCAGGTGCAGGGCCTCACCCCAATCCGTCAGGGCCTCCTGGTGAGCAGGAGGACAGCACCCAGCACAGTCCCCCACAAAGTCTGCGTGTTCTCACTCCAGACAGCCCCCACTGACCTGCGGGGTAGTGACACAGAACCACTGATAGTCCTGCCTCCCTGAACGGTCTCAGTTACTGCAGACAAAGCTCATGAGCGGGCTTGGTGCCCAAACAGAGGTAGTCTTCGCCCCTGCACCAGCGCACTAAAGCCTCCTCTCCAGGGATGCCCCTGTTGGGCATTCAATCAGCACTGAGTCCTCACGGGCAACAACAGGGCCAGCCTGGATGGAGCTGTGGGAGTCTGTCACAGAGACAGAGAGACAAGAACACGGCCAGATCTCTGCCTCCGTGATGTCTGTAAGAGCACGCAACGGGGGATAGGCTGAAGACCTCTGTGATCAAAGGCAACTCTCAGTGGTAGGTTTGGACTAGTGTGGCACCCACAGGCCACAGACCAGGCTGAGAAGCAGGTGGGGTCTCTCCAAGAATGTCTCAAGCAGCAGGTGAGGATGCCCCCTGCCCGGGGAGCAGGTTCAAGGAGGCTGGGAGAGGGCAGGAAGGAAGCACCACCAATGGGGCATTTTTAGCCAGTCTGCCCCAGGCACTTACGGGCAGGAGTGGGAATGCAGCCAGGAATGAGCCGCTGGCCTTTCTGTTTTGGGAAGACATGGAAAGCCTGCTGCAGTGCAGGAAGCATGATGCTTCCATCCATGCACTGCAGCCAGCTCTACCGCCCACCTATCAAGATGCCCAGTCCACTACGGACACTGCCTGTCCCACTCAGTGGAGATACCTGTCGAGTGTCAAGTAGGGGACATACCCAAGCTTATGACAGCATAGTCCAACTTGGAGGGGTCCCTAACACGGGAGTGGGTACACTTTCTGATAGGGACTTATGTGTATGATTCCCATGGCAGATGCCACCTCAGGTAGGGGAGTCTCCTGTCATACTCCCCAGGAATGGTGTGGCTAGATATGTGCCCTCCTGGATTCTTGCACACGCACACTGTAGGTGCTGCTGACACTGCACGTGCTCACATACTCATGCCAGCAGTGCATCTACCACACGCCATCCAGACATGCAAATATGGCTGAACACCAGGTTGTTCCACGAGCCCCTCCCATGCAGGCGGAGCAGCACACCAGAGACTTTATCACTCCAGGATCCCTATGTGCACACACTATGAAAAGGGCCCAGCTTCACAGCCCAACACATCCCCGCACCCAGGACGTAAGACACCACCCGAGCAGGGTGTCCCTGCCAGGCTCTCAGTCACCCACACTCACTGTCACTGTCACCTCACTCTGAGAGGGTGCGGGCTGCCCCAAAGGTGCTTGTTCCCTGCACTGTAGAGATCAACAGGGACAGAATGGAGAAAGGGGAGAGACTCAGACATTGCTCTTGAACTACTCTATGGGCCTGCCAATGGGAAAAGAGAAGAAACCAGCAAGTGCACTTTTATTCCCCCCACAGGCCTGGCTTACGCTATGGGTTTCCTGAGCCCCGGAGAGAGGAAGAGACTTCCAAGAATATCTTAGTGGCCAGCGATCCTCATCCACTGACATCACCACCACCACCACCACCCCAGCCCTTACAGGGCTCTGAGGCCCCTCTACAGAGCACACTGCGGCCCAAGGAGACTCTCTGGGACCTCAGGGCTCCTGCTGTCCCAGAGTGGAAGCTTGGGCATGATGCCTACAGACATGGCACCTCCAGGGTGAGGAGAACACCCAGGCCCTCTACCCTCCTCTGTTTGTGATCAAATGTATCTTAAAAGCTACCTAAAGCAATATGAAAAGCAAAGGACAATGATGGATCTTTCTCTACCAGGAAATCGAGGCCACTTATAACACTGGAATATAGAACAGACCAGGCCACAGACCCTGTGGCTTAGTGTGGACAGGATGGTATGGAGTGGCTCAGGCTGGGGCAGTGCTTGCTATCGAATAAGGAGCAATGGGATCCCCTATTGGCCAGGATACAACAGTTCTGCTCTGGAAAACATAAGCCCCCAATTCAGAGGCCTCACGTATCAAAAATTTATTTCTCCGCCTATTACACATCCACTGGAGTTGGCAAAGATGCTCCGCCCATCACAGGCCCTCAGTGAAAACAACAGACTCTCTCCATCAATTATATCAACAAGTGGACTCCAGGTTTAATGTAAAAGGCAACATTAGAAACTGGAAAAACAAGATTGTCTTTAAACTTCAGGTAGGGAAAAATCACTTAAATAAAAAACAAAAAACTGGGTCGGGGATTTAGCTCAGTGGCACAGCACCTGCCTTGGAAGTACATGGTCATGAGTTCAATCCCAGGACAGGGGAGGAGGGGGAGAGGCCACAGACAGAACACAGGCATTGCCAACTTGAGGGCAGGAACTCAGCAATGCCATCAACAGTGGCCCCAGGGCCCGGAGGGACTCTGCACATGGCCAGAGGACAGCTCACTGCCCAAAATCACAAAAAAGGAAGCCAAATAAACCCAGCATGGGCATTATTACAGGCCGAGTTGTGTCCCCCTAAATTCTTAGGTTGAAGTCCTAACTCCTACTCTGTCAGACTATGACTGCATTTGAAGATAGATATTTAATAAAGGATGATTATGATAAAATGATATCATTACAGTGGGCTCCGATCCAACATGCCTGGTGTCCTATAAGAAGAGATTAGGACAGAGTTACATTGAGTTATGTGAAGACTCAGGAACAAGACCGACATCTGCAAGCCAAGTAGAGAGGTGTAAGGAGAACGCTGAATACATCTTTTATCTTAGACTTCCAGGCTCCAGAACTCCAATAAAAGTAATCTATCTGATCCTCCCAGGCTGTTTTGTCAAGGCAGCCTGCAAGAGGCTAACGCAGTCTCTTCCCATAGGCCCATTTCTCCTTCCGTGGCAGCAATGCTCAACTGCACCCTGAGCAGCTGGATGCTCAAACACCTCAATACGGAGAGACCGTCCTTAGATGAGGACCTGAGGGCCTCAGGCTCACATCTGTGGCTTACTTCCTCTCTGCTTCACTGTAGTCCAGACAGAGATCTTCTCAGCACGAGCTTCCAAAGGACCACAGAGGACAGAATATGTCCCAGGTGCTCCCTGCTGGATGCGTGCTGTGAACAGGAAATAAGAAGCATGCCTACCTGGGCCTGAGACGCTGGAGGCTTTTGTTACACAGCACAATCTAGGTCTCGCTGATGTATACTACAGGAGTAACAGCTTTATCTTCAAGTTGTTCGTTTTGCTGTTCATAAGGCAGGGATCCCCAGACTACACACTGTATGGATACCACCCTCCATTGACTCTCCTGACTGCTCAGTAGGACAAACCACTTTAACACTTAAGAGAGACTGGGTAGGTGGCAAAGTATAGCGAAGTTCAAGTTCCCTCCTGTAACTACACAGCACGATGGCGCCGCACCATGACTATTCCTGCTGTCAGCCTTCGTGCATCTGAACAAATAGTCGGAGCATATATGTACTTAAGATGATTACATGACCCACCAGACAGATTGCTTCTCTGCACTGTCAACAATTCTGAGTATCTATCTAAAACTTTTAAAATCCTGGAATCACAAGCCAAAAAAAAAAATAGCTTTACATTTTAAAATGTTGACGTCTTTAAAATGTTGGCATCTATCTGGATATATGCTGGCACTAATAGACAACCTGTTGTTCTAAATGCTTTCACTAAATAACCCCTATTAAGTTGAAATGATTTCAGTATACTAAATTTCCCATATTTACATGGGTCTATTTCAAAGTTCACTATTCTGTTATCTTTCCATACTAATATCCAATCATTTTAAATACGGTACCTTTATAAAATATTCTGACATCTCATAGGCCCTCATCCTCACTATCTGCTGTTTATGTTTTTTGCTTGTTTGTTTTGTACTGGGGATCCAACTCAGGTCTTTGCATTTGCCAGGCAGGTGCTGGGTCACTGAGCTACATCCTCAGCTGGTTGATTTCTCTTGGAAACAGATATTTGACCTGCTCCTCCATTAGCAACCACCGTGCTTATCCTTATGGAAGCAATTCTCAGGGAATTTCCAAGGGAAATCTGGAAGGCAGGTCTGGCAAATCCGTACAACCACCAAACTGTCCCAGCTTCTATGGCTCCTGGAGCAACCTCATCTGGCTCATCCATTGTATGGATAGGGATAAATGACCCACAGCCTCCTGACACTGTGCACAGTGCCACATTCTGGCCTTTGATGAGCTTTTTTCCCCAAGGAACAGGAAAACAGCTCAGTAACTGTCCCAAAGCAGATAGTGGTAACAAAGTTGCCTCACCACACAATGTACACTTCCTGCCTAAAAGGCTGGACCAGCGCTCCCATCCCCTCCTTCATACCACCTGCGTGGCTATGCATAACTGGCAACTGGTCATGGTTACTCCAAGACCCTCCTTCTTTTCCTTTTGTCTCAAAAGCCCAAACACAATGAATAGGACTCACTTTCTAAATTAAAAACAGAGCACATGGATTTCCCCAAGTGCTTGTCTTGCCTGCCTAGAAAAAGATGCCACTCAGCCCTCAGAGACATGGGAGACAATCCAAGTCTCTAGGTCCTGCCTAGAAGAACAGGGCTCAGTGGAGAAGATGTTAATCTTGAACTGAAGAGTTTCACGTCAGCTACGCTAAACGGACAGAGAAGGCAGCTGTGTAAGAGCCAGGAAGACAGTAGGAGTCAGGTGGGTGACTCGGACGTGCATCCCAGACAGCAGTTCCAGGTCCTCCAGACATCGCCACAGGCAGCCCAGGCCATAGCTGAGAGTGGAAGGACCACCCCATGACCTAAACAGAAGCACCAGGCTAGGCTAAGACACCCAGAGATTTCCACATCTGAATCAAGGCTGTACGGTGATTACTTTCATCTCTCAGCTTGCTTGCTTTGTTATCTGGGTTCTCTCAGCTTCCTAAAAATAGCTTCCCACCTATTTCCAAGATTTCCAGCTGTTTTGTATACAAAATCTCTATGGCTAAAATATCTCACACATAAAACCATATGGACTCAGAGCCTTTAAAAAAATATTCAATAAAATAATCCCAATAATTTGTATTTCCTGAAGTCTTTCCAGATGTTTGCTTACTGCCGTTTTTCCAGGCTGTATTTCCTATGTGTTTCTACTTTGTTCTATTTTCCAGGAAGATGCTTTTTGGTTGCTTTCGTAACTGCAAAACTGAAAGGAGTTGAGACTGCTCTAAGTAGCTCTGAAGTAGGCACATACTACATATGGGTCTCAGCTGTGGTCCGAACCTCTGGTAGACTCAACTTGAGGGAGCTTCTACACTCAGACCTCACTAGGAACTTCATTCCAGTGCGTGCGTGCGTGCATGTGTGTGTGTTCTCTCGGTCACCCATTCCTCCCTTCTCTTCTGCTCTCAGAAGCTGTTCACCCTCACCTGGGACACTGACTTGGGATGTCTGAGGCTGGGCCTCAATCCTGACAGAATGAGTGCAGAACGCCTTCCCAGGAAACAAGGCCTCTCCTTGTCAGCAGCCACCGCACACGTACACAGCAGCTGAACCAACACATGTTTAATCAGCACCAACTATGCACCCAGGACACAAAGCTAAGAGAGAGCCCGCCTCTGAAGCTCACATATGCCAGATATAAGTCATTTACACCCCTGGGGTGGAGTCATCAGAGGGCAAGGACGGCTGGAGAGCAGGCACCTGAAGATGTGAAAATTCACATCCACTTCTGAGGATACCAGGTGTGATGAGAATGTTACCACACAGAAAAGGAATATGTACAGTTGAGCCTGGTAACGGGTTTGGGTCCCTCCTTCCTGCACTTAAAGCTCCCAGCTAGTTAGGGCCTTGGCAGACCCAAAGGGAAGCACAGTTCTCAGTCAAGATGCCATTCTACTTACTCAGTAGGATAAAAGTACTGCTTCTGCCCTGTTCACTAGATAATGAATTAGGGATGAATTAATAGGTAAAGAAATTGTGGCACAGATACACAATGGAGTATTACTTAACTATTAAAAATGAAATGTGGCTAAATATGGCGGTACACATCTATAATCTCAGCACTTAGGAAACTGAGGCAGGAGAATCACTAAAATTTCAAAGCCAGACTGGGTAGTGAATTCAAAGCCTGCCTGGGCTGCACAAAGAGACATAATCTCAAAAAAAAAAAGTGACAAATGGACGGAAGTGGAATAACTCAGACATATGAAGACAAATACTAGATGTTCTCACTCACATGTGGAAGCTAAAAGAGTGGATCTTACAGAAGCAGACAGACTAGTAATTCATAGTGGTCACTTGAAGTTAGGAAGGGAGGCATGAGAAAGGACATGCAGAGTACAATGAGTACCAATATGTACCAGTATCTTGGTACAATGAGTACCAAGATATAGCCAGATAAAACGAATAAACTCCAGGGCTCTACAGCACGGTGGAGTGACTGTAGTTTACAATGGACAGTATCATGTTTTTTGTTTTTGGTTTTGGTTTTTTGAGACAGGGTCTCGCTTTGTGGTTCAGGCTGGCCCTGAGCTCAGCCTCAAACTCACATCACAGCAGTCCTCCTGCCCCTGCCTCCCGAGTGCTGGGATTATAGGCGTGAGCCACCACGCCCGGCACTGTGGTATGTGGTACTGATTGCTGCTGGGCATGAGTCTCCATGCCTAGTATGGTATGCAGTTACTGGGGATCGAACCTGGGTCCCTAAGCTTGCAAGACAGGCGCCGGAACCACTGAGCTAACTCCCGGGCCCGACAGTATCATGTTTTTGACAAGGAATAAGAAGGGAGTTTAAAGACCCCCAACACAAATGATAAATGTTTATGGAGATGGAAATGTCGATTTCTGATTAGTTACATATATACATTGTATGTAATCAACTGTCACAAGGTATCTCATCAATATGTATAACATTAAAAGTGATATTAAAAAGTGGTTTTCTCCATGTAGCCTTCCCTACATTCCAGCTTGGAGATCATAGGCTAAAGGTAAAGGATGTTTGGGAGGGGCACAGAATGACAGATACTGTATAGAGCCATGTCCAAACAGGAAAAGCATGGCAGAGCCAATCCAGTTCCCAAGTTGAGAAACGGCAAGGGTGGTATTTGGGTGGGTGGGTAGGTGGGGACAGGTGACAAGGTTGGAATAACCTTATAATGGGAGTTGACTTAGAGACATACCCAACTAGTGGGAATGGATCTGACAAGATAGTACATCCAGGTGACCAGAGAGGATTCAGTTGGGGACCCAGCAGGACTGGAGGACGAGGGCAAAGGGCTACACCTTGCCAATGCTATAGAATGGAGTCCAAAATAAGTACACCTCCTCATTCATCAACAGGGTCATGTGGAGTCATCCAAGGACACCATTCTGTCCTGACTGGGGCCACGCAGTTCCACCGACACCTGGGTCATTTCTTCACAAGAGACACTGTAGCACCTGCCTGGGCCATGCTCAGAACTGAGCTATGTAGAGTAGGGAACTGGACAAAAGGGTCTCCTGGCTCTCCTGGGGTCTCTAGGGCACGTAACACATCCTATAGTGTACCCACAGACACTTCCTGCCCCTTCTCTGTCCAGAAACCTCCTTTTTCCTGACTTCTGGGCAGGGGGATCAGCACATTGTAAAGATGAGGGGACAGGTTTGTGTAGGAGGTGCCTGGACCCACAGGACCAGGATCAGGGCTATATGCAAAAGCAGATAGGGCAGAGCACTCTTGGGATCCAGGGATGTTCTTCTTGGGCAGCTGCTGCTCGGGCAGAGCATTTCTGGATGTAGGGTTAGGTCTCGATATAGCAGGGGTGTCTAGAATCACGGAGAGTGATGCCCAGATCCATTGCCAGGGTCTCTAAGAACTGCCTCATTAAAAGGTAGCTGTGGGGCCACTGGCAGCTGGCCTGAGCCTATTGGGAAGGGAGAGGGCACTATGGCATGGTATTCAGCTCAACTGTTTGGGTCTTAAAAAGCCTAAATATCCTGGAAGATCTCACAATCATTAGGCAGCGGCAGATCCCCATTAAAGTCGGGGCAGCTCAGGCTCAGACTCAGCCACCAGGTGTCCAAGAACCTCACAGGCACAACTCAGGTTGTCCTGGCAGGGCTTCCAGTAAAAGAACATGAAATCTCCTGAATGGGTCAAAGAGTAATCTAGCAGGTGAGAGGACCCATCAGAGATGCCTGCCTCTTCGATGGGCACTTGCGGAAGTCCATCCTGAAGGGGCCAGAGATGAGCAGTTTGAGAGCAGGCAGGTTTCTGTGGGCTCACCAATGGCAAAATCACTAACTGTTGCTCTTCTTCTCCATAGTTGTACACACAAACATAGGGTTCCCACATGAGGGCTGTTCAATCCTGGGATCCACAAAGAGATTTTCATGTCCGCCCAAGGCCCAATCCATCTGCTGCCAAAGGTGTACCTTGGCGTAACGGGTGGATGGCCAGGGGAAGGGCCCACTCAGTGCCCCAGTAGAGGCATGCTGGGAGCACATGGGAGAAAGGAGAAAGAACCAGCACAAGAATAGTGTAGACAGGCTGCACACACAGTGAAACGGAACAGGGATCAGCTGGACAGGGCAGGGGAGACCCGGCTGTTCCAGGCAAGTGCTGAAGACCAGGGAGCAGACAGCTGCAGCCTCAGGAGAGCCGAGGAAAGCCGAAGGGACTGTCAGAGGCAGGCCATCATCCGGGGCAATCTGTCCAAAAACAAAGTGGAGAGAGCAGGAACTAGGTCCAATCACTGCCACTAGGCTGGCAGGAGGAAGCAATAAACAAGCAAACTCCTACACCTGACTAGGACTTCTGAGGAGAAAGGGGCGTCAGGAGGCTGGCTTGGGAAGTCCAAGAAGGCAAGTAAATGCCATCTGTGACTTGTGTAAGGATAGATGCTGTCGATCCCAGGAGAAGAAAAACAGTTCAGAATAACGATGGTAGCAATGACAGAACACTTTCATAGGTGTTCTAGTTATACCAAATATTATCCTCCATACATGAAGTTGGTACTGTTATTGCTGAGGTAGAGTAGTGAAGTGACGTGTCCTGTGGGCACACGTCAATTATTAAGTGACAGAAGAGGCGGCAGAATCTGGCTGTAGAGAACAGAAGCTTAACCACAACATCACGCAGGTTATAAACTATGCTTTACAATCTGCTGAGTAGGCTCCTGGCCACCCCAAACACTGGAAACCACTAAGTACACAGAGCATGTCATAGTTTCTGGCATGTCCTAGGCCCACTCATACCCTCTAGAAACAGGGCACCTGCTATTATCTCCCTCCTGCCTTAACCCCTACCCTTTGTTCCGAGTGTCACCTGCAGGGAACGTCTCACCCAGCCCAAATACACTTCCCTACATTTCCCATCCCAGTCAAGAGCCTGGGACTCCACCCCCAAATGTGAAATTCTGGAACCTCACTTGCTGTGTTCACTCCCACCAGACCAGGTACCAAGGCCATAGCTCTGAACCCACCCCTTCCTGTCCCCAGCAGTGGTCACAAAAGAAGCCCAATCATTAGCAGTTACAATTTCCTCCCAGAGAAAGGAGCTTTTCTCTAGGGCTTTCTCCCAGAACTCCTCCCCAAAGTTCCTACAGAGGGAGATGTACTCTTGACCTCCATGAAATATATTGTGGTTCATCTCTACATACAAGCCCAGTCCTCCACCAGCTTGAACCTAGGAGGCCAGGGCCTTCATGCCTAGCTTCCTGCGTGTTTACTAACCCCCCTGCTCAGCTACACCCATGGAAGTATAGCTGTGCTGGTCTTTCTGCCCAGTACCTCCAGGTGGCCTGCAATACTTAAAGTTGCCAAGGCCACACCACCTACTTCCACCACCCAAGCTTTGTGGAACACTTCAGATACATCCTCCATTTCTACCTGAACGCCTTGTCATTGCCTCTGCCCTCCAACCCTAATGCAAGAAAACACTAGGACCGGTGGCAGCAATCTCCACAGAACAGCGTGTAAGTGGAGTCCACTCATGAGTTCAGTTCAGTCCCTCACTGAGTTCTAATAGAGTAGTGCCCACAATCCAGGCCCTAGTGCCCACCACCAGCACAAAGGCTGGTGTCCAGATGCCTACAAAAGCCAATTCCTCTGCCCATGAGTCAGAGTGCTACACAGACTTCTGTCCTCCCTCTTTCCCATTCCTCACCTCCTGCTCAGACTTGGAATCTTAGCATTACCCTGCCCACTCACCCACATATCTGTGTGCCCCTTGCAACCCCTGACACAAGTTTCTCATATTCTAGCCAACCATGTTCTGGTCTAACCCTAAGCCTTCTAATCAGGGCCTGACTCTCACCATTTTTGAGAACGCTGGCCATCCCGTGTCTCCCACGATTTAACAGTCTATTGATCTCTTCCCTTATTCTCCCCACCACATCTGGCACTGGGAAATTTGGATCCTTCTCCTGGACTGGACAGCGTTTCACTAAAAGAGCAGGGCCTGTGCGGCACTTGCTTCTTTGCCTCCAGAAAGCCAAAGGCAGTTCATGGAACGCTGAAGGGTTCTCTGCTCTGAGAAGCCCTGGGAGCCCGGGGAACAGAACTTAGTCAAAGCCTCAAAGCAAGATTAAGGCACCCTGTCCCCTCCCCCCGCAATCGCCAAGCATGAGAAACGCGCTCACAACCTCTAGAGCAATAAAGCCCACCTACCTCAGAAAACGCAAGGCGCACGCCACTTAGAGGATCAGCGATCCGCAGATGGTGATTAGTCGGACTGGCTTGCTGTACAGAGCTGGAGTCCAAGCGTCACCTAGATAGTGGAGAAAGAGATGGGCCTGAACAAGGGCAGGCGGCGGTGGGGGTGGGGGTCCCCAAATCTCTAGTCCCTCTCCTAAGCGGATCAAGAAATAGACACCCTCAGGCCAGGTCGCTGGAAGCCTGAACGAGTGCTCCGAGCGCCTCGCTGCCGGCAGGAAGTTGGGAAAGGACGGAGAAGACGCCTCTTCGGGCCCGCGCAACATGAGGTTCCCACGCCTACAGTCTGGTCCCACGTGGGCACACTGACCATCAAAAGTTGTAGACACCAGCTCCCAAAAGTCAGTCGCTCAGCACCAGACCGCGTCGGGCAGCCACGCCCCCAGCGTGCGCGCACCCGCTCCGTACGTCCTTGCGCAAATCCTCAATGCAACCCACGCCAGCCTCCCCGCCGGGAACACGGGTGCGCGCTCCGCGCGCCGCGCCTGCGCTGTGCGCCGTGGGTCCTCAGATGCGCAGGCGCTCCTGTGCTTGCTGAAGGCGGCGCGCGGGGTGATGGGAACGCTTCCGTTGTACCTCTGAGTTCCCAGTGTCGCTGTAGAGGATACCCCGTAGCCACCTCTAGCTTTAACTCTCTGGGACCGTCTGTAATGTGCAGCAGCAGACTAGGCTGTCTTGGCCCAGAGTAATACCTTCAAGTCAGCTGAGCACTGGGAAAGCTCCTGAGCTGCGGAGCTCCTGAGCGGCACAGCAGCGTGGCTGGGGCCTAGGATAAGAGCATTGAAGAGTTCGGGAAGAGAGGGGCTGGTGGGCTCATGGCGCTCGTGAGCGTCCCGCTTTAGGCCCGTAGAGTGCAACCCACCACTCACTGCCCGTCCTGGAAACCTAGTTAGGACTAAATGTAAGTACCTCCAGCCCAGAAGGGAGACTCAGGACATACTGGCTGCAAGGATCCTCCACTCAGGCAAGGCCTGTGGGATTTCTGATGTGGATGGACCCAGAAAAGACAATGAGAGCAGGCTGTCAGGGGCTCCCCCCCACAGAATTGTGCCCGTCCCAAGCGTGCCAGAGCAACCACTTTGGAAACAGCAGGAGAGGATGAGGTATGCTTCTTACGTGCACATTGAGGAGCCACTCTACCTCCCCGCGGCCTCTGGTTACCTAGAGGCAGTGAGGAAGGATGCCAGGACCTAACGTCAATGGATGGGCCAATGACCTGGATACAGACCAGAGGTCCTGGGTCAGGGACAGCTGGATTGACTGGGAAATGACGCTTCTGAAAGCGAACACACGCGTAACACACCAACTCCTTTTCTGCCCTGGTCTAGTGACTCCTTTCATGAAAGATCTCTGAAATGTTATCTGCATTTACACTCAGACTCACTCGCTTTGATCCTTGAAACGGGAATCAAAGATCACATTGTACCTTGCCCGGGTCTGTGGGGCTTTCAGCCGTGTGGGCCAAAAATAATAAAAATGGCACCCAGCCAGGAAATGCCTCCTTGAAGTGTGAATGAAACTTGGATTTTTCGGTTGTGTCTTTCCTAATTGACCTGATAATTTAAACTTCCTCCCTCAAGGGATAGGGGAAGTTCTGTGAATTCAGCTTACCTCAGGCTCCAGGCAGCTCCGGCCAATATAGGGCCAGTCAGCAGAAAGGGGGCGATAGGTTTGCGCAAAAGACTAATTGATCTGGACTCAAAAACAGCCAGGGGCAGGGGAGGTAATGGGTCCATTGCTTTTTTGTTATTTCGGTCAGCTTCTGTACATTGTTTTTGTCCTAAAATATACAAAACATAATATGTACCATCTTAGGCCTTAGCCATCGTTAGGTGTACAACTGAGTGGCTTTAAATTCATACTGTCATCCAGTCATCACCATTATTCCCTGAACTTTTCATCATCGCAGAAACTGCACCCGTTAAATACTCCCGTTTCTTCCCACTCCACAACCTGGCACCCACCAGTCTTTCTGTCCATATAAATTTGACTATTCCAGATGATCTAAGTGGACATACTCAATATCTGTCCTTTTGTGATTGTTATATTTCACTTAGGGTCATGTTTTCAAGGTTCCATCCATGTTACAGCATGTTCCAGGATTTCCTTTTATGTACCATATTTTGTGTATATATAACACATTGGCCTATTTACTTCTACACGGATATTTGTTTTGTTTCCACTTTTTGACCATTGTGAATAATGCTACTATGAATGAACATTGTACAAATATCTGTTTGAGTCCCTGATTTCAATTCTTGTAGGTGCATGCCTAAAAGAGTGAGGTTGCTAAATCACTTACTCTGCTTTGCTTTTTGAGGAACTCTCAAACTTCTCTATAAGAGTTACATCATTTTATATTCCCACCAGCAATGCACAAGGATTCCCAGTTTCCCTGTGCCTTCTTAACCCTTGATTATTTTCTGAATTTTAAAATAATAGCTATCCTAATAGTAACTCATTATGGTTTTGATTTGCACTTTCCCAAATGACTAGTGATATTTTAATAGGAATTGCACTGAATTTGTAGATTTTTGGGGGGTAATATGAACATTTTAACAATATTAGATTTATAAGCTATAAGCACTGTATTCATTTCCATTTATTTAAGTCCTCTCATTTCTTTCAGCAATGCTTTCTAGTTTTGGGTGTACAAGTCTTTCACTGCCTCATTTAATTCTTAAGTATTTTTATGGTATTTAAACAGAATTGTTAGCAGGGCACAGTGACATACAACTGTAATTCCTACCTCACAGGGAGACTGAGGAAAGTAGACTGGAAGTTTGATGCCAACTTGAGCAACTTAATAAGACACTGTCTCAAAAGTAAAAAGGACTAGGAACGCAGCTCAGTGGAAGAACACTTGCCTAATATGTGGCAGGCCCTTCTTGTACTTGCAGGAGAATCTTTCCCCTGTATTGTTTCCTTCTGTTATTCATTGTTAGCGCATAGAAATGCAAGTGACTTCTGTGTGATTTTATATCCTACGACTTTACACAATTTATTTGCGTTAACGGTGCTTTTGTGAAATCTTCAGGATTTCCTACATATACGATCGTGTCATCTGTGAAGAGAGATCATTTTACTTCTTCCTTTCTAATCTGGGTACTTGTATCTTTGTCTTTCCCAGTTGCTCAGGTGAAGTTATCCAGTTCTGTGTTATAAATGATGTGGCTAAAACAAGGATCCCTGGGGCCAGGGATTTAGCTCAGTGGTTCTGGCACCTGTCTTGCAAGTGCAAGGGCCGGGGTTCGATCCCCAGTAAGCACATACAGTACTGGGCGTGGAGCCCAGCAGCAACTAGTGCCACATACCACAGTGCAGGGCGTGGTGGCTCACGCCTGTAATCCCAGCACTTGGGAGGCAGAGGCAGGAAGATTGCTGTGATGTGAGTTGGAGGCTGAGCTCAGGGCCAGCCTGAACTACAAAGCGAGACCCTGTCTCAAAAAACCTAAAAAAAGAAAAAAACCAAGGATCCCTGTTTTGCCCCCGACCTTAGAGGAACAGATGTTAGGCTTGTACCTTGTAATGGGCTATTGGCCGTGAGTTTTTTATGTATGATCTACCATATTGAGCAAATTGAGTATCTTTGTCATTAAAAAGTGTTGAATTTTGTCAGATGCTTTTTCTCGGTTTTGTTTTGTTTTATTTTGTTTTTCTTCAGTACTAGGGACTGAATCTGGGGAGTGCTGAGCTACAGTACTTTTTTTTTTTTTTTTACTTTGAGACAAGATTTTACTAAGTTGCCCAGGTTGGGCTTATATCTGCAACTTACCTGCCTCTGTCTCCCAGGTAGCTAGAACTACAGGCTTATGCCACTGTGCCTAGCTTTTTCCTGTATTAACTGAGATGATCACACAGTTTGCCCTACCCCCCCCATTTCCTGTATTAATAAGGTGCATTACATTAAATTCTCTTTAAGTGATTGTAACTTCCCTGTGGGCTGAATCTTTCACATAGCCTGTGCTGCCTTTTTACCCACACAGTATAAAAGCTCACTTTGCTGAGAGTCATCAGCTCCCCAGCACATGATGATAATGTTCTTATTGGATATGCATGTCACAGATGACCAGGACTAGCCCAGGGAGTGATAAATTTGAAAGTCCCCTGCCCAGCCCACAACCCCTCTTTGGGAAATGCCCCCACCTATGTGGACTGCTGGATGTTTAATCAGGAGGCCCACAGCTGGTTGTCACACAGGATATTGACTTGAAGAATTTTGTTCTTGTGTGTTAAGGGTTGACATCAATTCTAGCCTTCTAGAGACAGGGGGAAGTAAGAAATAACAACACATAGTCCCAAAGAGGTGACGGGAATCAGGAAACTAGAATCAGGGGTGGCGGGGCCTCTATTCAGCCAGCCACTTTGATGCCCAGTTCCTGAAGTTTCCCTAAAAATGTAGAGCTGTATCTTCCATCCACTCTCAGCACTGGGAATTAAACACAAGGCCTTCACAATGATTTACATCTCCAGCCTTTTTTTTTCTTCTTGAGACACGGTCTCACTAAGTCATTAAGTTACCCAGACTCAAACTTGTGATCTTCCTGTAAGCTCAGATTCTCAGAGTACTGTAATTACAAATATGTATCGCCATACCTGACATGCTTCAGTCTTAGAGATCAGTGTTGCCTTTGTGGGTTTCACTCTATTCATCATCATCATTACAGTTGTTGGTGTTGTTGTTGTTATTGTTATTATGGCTGTATTATTATTGCTGTTGTTACTGCACCACTTTGAAATGTACAGATCCTAGTAAATAGTCCTCCCTTATCTGCAGTTTCACTTTCCATGAGTTCAGTTAGCTGGGAGTAACTACAGTCTGAAAGTATTAAATGAGGGCCAGGGATTTAAATCGATGGTTCTGGTACCTTTAATATATTAAATGAAAAATTCCAGAAACAAAGAACTCATAAGTTTTAAATTCTGTCATTCTGAACAGCCTGATGAAATCTGGTGCCATCCTATTCTATCCCACCCAGGAGATGAATCATCCCTTTGTTCAACATGTCCACATTATATACACTACCCACCCATTAGTCACTGAATAATGTCTCACTTATCAGATCAGTTGTCACAGTATCACAGTGCTTGTGTTCAGGTAACCTTTATTTCATTAGTAATAGCCCCAAAGCAAAAGAACAGTTATGCTAGCTAGCAACTTGGATATGCCAAAGAGAAGCTGTACTTCAGCGCGCAACAGGGCAGAGGCCACTCATGGCCCCAGGAACACTTCAGCTGTTGAGCTCCATTCTCCACATAGTCAGAGGCCATGAACTGCTAGCAACACCCACCTGAGTGGTTCTCTGGCCTCTGTCCTGGAGCTGCAGCCGTTAAGCCCAGGCCGGCCCCTCAGTCTGACTCTGGTGCTAACATGTGGCGGGTGCGGCCAGCTCAAGTGACTGCGCAAGTCAACTGGGAGGCTTTCCCACCACTGAGGCGACTTGACCCACAGGGCCTTGACAGAGAGCTGGGTTTGTTCCAGTTTGGAAGAACCATCAGTCAGTCCCCCTTGTACACTGAAGATGTGAACCAAAAGTAGCGCCATAGACGCTCTGGTGACCTTGTGGCCACAGTCTAGGTCCTGTAACAGGATCACGGAGACAATGGTGGCAAAGATGTGAGTGACTGTTAAGTTTTATGACAAAAGCAGATACATTCCTGAATTGGTCAATTCTTTTGTCAGAAAATTTAAGGCAACAAGAAAAGAGCTGGAAGAACGTTAAGATGGAGACGAAATAACCATCAATGAGCTCAGTACCTATCTACTTCAAGACATTCACTGAGCTGCACTATCAAAACCTAACACCAAAAGGTCTTTAGGACTGCAAATTTAATTGGAAACAATTTCCAAATATTACATCACAGAGAAATTTAAAATACTTAAAGAAGAAATTAGTTGTGGTTTTGAACATCTCTGAATATATTTTGGATAGACCGGCTGAAGTGACCATGTGGGTCAGCAGTAAAGCTCCTCCACTCCCAAAGAGATGTATTTTGGATAACTTGCTTCAGTAGTCTTCCAGGAGCACAGACTTCACCTTTACTGGACAGAGTCCTGAGCAACCTGTTTCTCTGGGTAAAAGACTGGCGACCCCACACCAGTCAGGGCTTTCCCACATTACAGCGGTCTGAATCGAGCTCGGCTAACCTTTGAATATCTGCACAGAAAATCAGCCAGGCACAAGCTCTTATTTAGAGCTCTTATTGAACTGGTTGATTTTGTTAGAGATGATGATGTCCCCGGAATAGATATTTTTGCAGAAAAAGGGGAAGACCTCCAAGTGGGGATTTATCCTTTGCTTTTGGGATGATGGAGCAGGAAGGAATCCCAGTGACGATGCCAATGTTATCCAGTTTGGGAAATCAGCCAGATAAACACCTGAGTCCTCCCACAGCAGGCGGTATGGGAATGGGTTACAGTCTGGCTCAGTGAGCATTGGGAAGGACTTTATCCTTTTCACCAAGAAGCAGATCCCATGACTTGCCTCTTCCTGCCCCCCAGTTTTCATGAAGGAGAAGGCATTGGTGGAGTGATAGTCCCATTGCCTACCTGGAATGCTCAGACTTGAGAACTTGTCACAGAAATATGGTGATATTTTCCATTGAGACAGAACTCATCTACAAGTATTCTCCCTCTGCTCAGAGGAGGAGGAGGTGATGAGCCAGTTCACGCACATCCCTGGGAGATATGGAACACCACTGATCATCTTGCATCTTGAACTCATGGATAGTAGAGAGCCTAAGCTAGACATAGTGTCAAGTCTGAGAGAGACCCACATGGCAGAGACTTCTGCTGAGGGCACAATGCCAGAACGCCGCTCCTTCAGAGCCTATACATCTGTGTTCTGTATTGATCCTTGGATGAAGATCTTCATCCATTGGCATGAGGGACAGACCAAGAGGCTCACCTGCCTTCTGCACAGCCTTGGGTGTGCAAGAACATCCAGCCATGGGGCCGGGGATTTAGCTCAATGGTTCCGGCGCCTGTCTTGCAAGCGCAAGGGCCCGGGTTCAATTCCCCGGTAACCACATACCATACTGGGCGTGGAGACTCACGCCCAGCAGCAACCAGTACCACATACCACAGTGCCGGGCGTGGTGGTTCACGCCTGTAATCCCAGCACTCGGAGGCAGAGGCAGGAGGATTGCTGTGATGTGAGTTTGAGGCTGAGCTCAGGGCCAGCCTGAACCACAAAGCGAAACCCTGTCTCCAAAAACCTAAAAAAAAAAAGAACATCCAGCCATTTCGAGACCTGTGCAGAGCAGAAAGTGAAAACGGGATGTGGGGCATGGATTGCTAAAGAGAAAGCCTGGGAGGCAGAGAGCAGAGCTTGGGTATTAGAAGTTTAAACAGGTAGTGATATCACGTGGGACCCCAAAGTGATATTACGACAGGTCCAGAATGCTGCCATTAACCTGCACAGAGAAACTGGCACCAACTGGAGGATCAAGAAAGCCAAGCAGTGGGCACTGAGGGAACGTAAGGAACTGAACTGGGTTTTGGGGGTCACACTGAACATCGGAACCTTGGTGGGATGCTGATCTATAGCTGTAGGCTCCTGATCAAGATGTATGAGGAAGTGGGCCCATAGCTAGGAAGGGTACGGCTGGCGGTGGTTGTGCTTTGCCTGGTCCTGGAGCCTACGCACAACAAGTGGGATTTTTTTTTTTTTTTTTTTTTGAGACAGGGTCCCGCTTTGTGGTTCAGGCTGGCCCTCAGCTCAGCCTCAAACTCACATCGCAGCAATCCTCCTGCCTCTGCCTCCCGAGTACTGGGATTACAGGCGTGAGCCACCATGCTCAGCACTGTGGTATGTGGTACTGGTTGCTGCTGGGCATGAGCCTCCACACCCAGTATGGTATGTGGTTAACCGGGGATCGAACCCGGGTCCTTGCGCTTGCAAGACAGGCGCCAGAACCACTGAACTAACTCCCTGGCCCAAGTGGGATTTTGCTGATGCCCAGGAGTACTGGCACCTGCTCAGGGCAAGGGGGGAACCTCACACAGTACTGGAAGGACGTTAGCATTGCTCAATGGGAGTCATCAGATCTGGGGATGAGTCTGGCTGCCTCTCTGCCAGCTGCAACCAGCCCCTATCCAGTGAGCAGCGCATGCAGTAGAGCTCTGGAAATCCAATCACCGGTCCAGTGTGACTTGTCTGAAGTAGAGGCCCCGCCCTTTCCAGCCGAATCCAGTGGGAAAAGATTTCCCTAACACCTGGGTTTGCTCAGTGAACCCTGGTCCCAAGCAGGACCCATGTGAGGCTTCTAAACAAAATCTAAACTTTTCCCCAGAGACATATAGAAAGGTCCCAAAGTCATAGGAAAAAAGCAAAAGCAGCTGTCAGAGAAAATTTGCCAGCAGCAGGAAACCTGGAGGCTCTTCAGAAAACCACCCCAATTGGCTCCCAAGCTCATGTGAGGAAATTGCTCTTAAAGATGACAGCCACACCTTCCACTGAGGAAGCTGGTTGCAGACTGTGGTGAACTCAGTCACCACCTTTGCCTACAGCACTCAGGTACGGCCTTGATTCTCTTCCCTACAAGCTCCCACAACATTCACCCAACCCTGAAAGGCTCCTGTCGTCAGCAGTCTCCCAAAGTCCCCCTCATTATCAGCCTGGTCAAAGCCCAATGCTTCTAGGCTGCTCCTGTCACATGAGGCACCCCAAAAGCCCATGGACACCCGAGTTAAGACTGGATTCTGGACCACTCCCCTGTCAATATCTCTACCGCCGAAACTCCAAGAGCTCTTGGGAAGTCCCTGCACCCAGAGCCATCAAGACTGCTGCGGTCAAGAAGCCAGAGCCACCTGGTAAGCTCTTTCAGGGCTACCACGGGTCGTCAGCACAGTTTTCAGGTCTCTGATGAGGAAGAGGCTGGGAGGAGGAAGGAGAGGAGCAAGTGGGGAAAACTTCGGTGGAGCAGGAAACTAAATCGAATGAGTTCTCAGACAGTGATGGGGAAGAGGGCTCAGCTGACCTCAGAAGGGCTCAGGAAGATCAGGGCTTCTTGTGCAAGTACCTGTGGACAGGGCGCGGTACACAAGCCATGTGACAGCCACAGAGGTGGGCAAGAAAGCTTGGTGGCAGAAGGTGAAGCTTGACCACGTGTCCAAGGCTGCAGTTCCGGGATACTGCTGGGTGGAGAAAGGCTGTGAGGATGCGCGGCTGAGGAAGCCACCTGCTTAGCAGGGGACCCGTGGAAGGAGTAACACTGAGCAATTTATGTTACTTGGTTCTAGTGCATCCTTATAACTGTTCTATGTTAGCAATAGTTATTGTTATTAATCTCATACGGTCCCTCCTTTATAAATTAAAGTATATCATAGACATTTATGCATAGGAAAAAGCCAAGATGATAGAAAAGAAAATATGGACACAGAGCTTACGTATATAGGAGAGTGAGGGCATGAAGGGGTAACAGAGGAATGGGGAAAAAAAAATCAAGAGATCATGTAAAGGTACAAATTCTCAATGAGGAGTATGATCATAATGTATTCCTAAAATGTACCCAAAACCTCAATTTATTTAATAAAAAACAAAATCTTTGTGTGATACATACTGCAAATCCGTGTGGAATGCTCAGACTTGAGAACCTGTCACAGAAACTCTGTCACTTGTCTGTTTTCGTGAGAGTGTCTTTTCTTGGCGGTACTGGAGATTGAACCCACTGGAGATTGACAAGTGTGACATTTGATGACTTAAGATTTTAGTGCCCTCGGTCTACCTCAATATCATGAAGATTTTCTCCTATTTTAAAAATTCTACTTAACTTTTCTATATAGTTTTACGTACGGGTATATATACATATTTAAATTTTTTGTAACAGGGATCAAACTCGGGACCTTATGCTTGCAAGGCAGACATTAGAACCACTGGACTAAATCCCTGGCCCTACAGAGGTATATTTTTAATTGATTTCTGCATATAATATAAGTCCTGCATTGAATTTAATTTTTCTCCATGTAGACATCCCATTGTTTTAACACCATCTGTTAAAAAATTATCTTTTGCCCTAAAAGTCAGCCTTTCCATACACTAATGATGAGCCACTTGAGAAATTGAGAGAACAATTCCATTCCTCATACCTTCAGAATAATAAAGTACCTGGTGATAAACCTAAGGCAGCAAAAAATCTCTACAAGGGGCCGGGGAGTTAGCTCAGTGGTTCCGGCGCCTGTCTTGCAAGTGCAAGGGCCCGGGTTCGATTCCCCGGTAACCACATAACAATACTGGGTGTGGACCACACCCAGCAGCAACCAGTACCACATACCACAGTGCCGGGCGTGGTGGCTCACACCTGTAATCCCAGCACTCGGGAGGCAGAGGCAGGAGGATTATGATGTGAGTTTGAGGCTGAGCTCAGGGCCAGCCTGAACCACAAAGCGAGACCCTGTCTCAAAAAACCTTAAAAAAAAAAAAAAAATCTCTACAAGGAAACTACAGAACACTGAAGAAGTAAATTGAAGAATACAGTAGAAAATAGAAAGACCTCTCATAGTCATGGATTAGTCAAATCAGTATTAGGTTGCCAGTTACCAAAAGTGATTCTTCAGATGCAATGCAACCCCCAATAAAATTCCAATGATATTCTTCATAGAATTAGAAAAAAAAATCCTAAAATTTATATGGAGATACAAAAGACACAGACTAGCCAAAAGCAAGCTTAAGCAAAGGGAGCAATACAGGAGGTCTCATAATATCTGATTTGAAATTATGCTACAGAGCCCTAGTAATCAAAATATGATGTTGGCATAAAAATAGATACATGGACCAGTGGGATAAAGGAGAGGACGTGGTAACAAACCTTTGCAATACAGCCATCTAATTCTTCACAAAGGAACCAAAAGCATACCTTGAACAAGACCACTCTTTAACCAGTGGTGCAAGGAGAACTGGAAATTCGTACATAAAAAATTGAAACTAGATTCTTCTCCCCCTTTGAAAAATGGAGCAAAGACCTGACTATAAGAACTGAAACTTTTGGGCCGGGGATTTGGCTCAGTGGTTCTGGTGCCTGTCTTGCAAGTGCAGGGGCCCAGGTTCGATTCCTGGAAACCACATACAATACTGGGTGTGGAGACTCACACCCAGCATTCAGTACCACATACCACAGTGCCAGGCATGGTGGCTCACGCCTGTAATCCTAGCACTCGGGAGGCAGACGCAGGAGGATTGCTGTGATGTGAATTTGAGGCTGAGCTCAGGGCCAGCCTAACTACACAAGCGAGATCTTGTCTCAAAAAAAAAAGTTTCTACACTACAAGGAAAACAACTAACAGAATGAAGAGATAACCCACAGAATGAAAGAAAATCTTTGCTTTGTCAAAGGATTAATATATAAAGAACTCACAAAACAACATCAAAAGAGTTAACACTTGTCAAAAGAATTATAAATGCCCAATAAGTATATGAAAACATGTTCAACATCTTTAGCCACTAGAGAAATGCAAATCAAAACTACGCTGAAATTCTATCTCACGCCAGTCAGAATGGCTATCGTTAAGAATCCAAAATACAACAAACGCTGTCCAGGATGCTGAGAAAAGGAATCCTTCTACACTTTTAGTAGGAATATAAATTAGAACAGCCCTTTTGGAAATCAGTATTTACCCAAAGGAGTTAGTCACCATACTGTAAGGATATCTGCATACCCACATTTATGTAGCACAATTCATAATCAAAATATGAAACCTGCCTAGAAAGAGATGGAGGGATAAAAAGTAGTATATATACACAATAGAATATAATTCAGCCATAAAGGAGAATGAAATTATGTCTTTCAGGGAAATGAGCGGAACTGAAGATCAACTGTAAAATGAAATAAGCCAGACTCAGAGCACAAATATTCCATATTCTCCCTCATATGTGGAATCTTAAAAAGATATAATGAAAGTACAAGGAGACTATTATTACCCAAGAAGAAGGGGTGTGTAATTAATGGGAATGGGAAGATGGATATGATCAAATTATAAACATTGAAATCCAGCATGTTGTAAAATTAATAGATACTAATAAAATATTTTTTAAAAGATGATCATAATCCCCACTGACTTACATAGGCGTTTGTTTTTTTCTTTTTGAGACAGGGTCTCACTTTGTAGTTCAGGCTGACCCTGAACTCACTGTGTAGCCCAGGCAAGCTTCAAACTCACAGCAATCCTCCTGCCTCTGCCTCCCGAGTGTTGGGTTTACAGGTGTGAGCCACCACAACCAGCACTGTGGTATGTGGTTACTGGGGATCAAACTCAGAACCATGTGCTTGCCAGGCAAACACCAGAACCATTGAGCTAAATCCCTAGCCCATACCTAGCATTTTTGTAATTCACTGGTAGACAGCTTGCCTCACATGTGGGAAGACCTGGTTTCAGTTGTCAACACCAAAATAAATTAATAAATAAATAAAATCCACCTACCTTCATATGGGTCTACTTCTGATCCCTCTATTTAATCAATGAAAAGGCTCATTGAACTTTATTGTCAGGCCAGAGACATACTGTGCTAATTATTGTAACTTTAGAGTAAGATTCAAAATTATGCAGTGTTAAGTGTTCCAACTCTTCCTATTTTAAAATTTTCTTGGATATTCTAGATATTCTTTTGCATTTCTAAATTGTTTTACAGTCAAACTTTCAATTTCTACCAAAAAAAAAAAAATCAGTCTATTACTCATAGGGTTTTGACTAGATTATGTTAAATTTGCAAGGAAATTTGGGCACAGGATATATCAGTATCTAGTCCAGACTATATCTCTTCATTTATTTAGATCCTCAATACATTCAGGAATTTTAAGTTTTTAGTGTACAGATGTGAATGCATTTCATTAGATATTTTATGATTGCTGATCTAGTTTCTTTCTTTTTTTTTTTTTTTTTAAGACAGGGTCTCGCTTTGTGGTTCAGGCTGGCCCTGAGCTCAGCCTTCAACTCACATCACAGCAATCCTCCTGCCTCTGCCTCCCAAGTGCTGGGATTACAGGCATGAGCCACCACGCCCGGCACTGTGGTATGTGGTACTGGTTGCTGCTGGGTGTGAGTCTCCACGCCCAGTATGGTATGTGGTTACCGGGGAATTGAACCCGGGTCCTTGCGCTTGCAAGACAGGCGCCAGAACCACTGAGCTAAGTCTCCGGCCCCCATGGCTGATCTAGTTTCTACAGATGGGATTTTAATTTTTTTTAATTTTCAAATTGTCACCGCTAGTATATTAAAAATAAAACTGACCTTTTATGTTGAGCTCTTGTTAAATTCCCTTGCCAGTTCGAATAGTTTTAAAAACTCTTAGGGCTGAGGATGTAGGTTAGTGTTAGAATGCATGAAGCCCAGTATACCAAAAAAGGAAAGCTTAAAAAAAGAAAAATCAATAAATTCACTTGGATTTTTTATGTGCATGATCATGTCATCTACAGTTAAAGACAATGGTACTTTTTAATGTATATATGAGGGCCAATACAGTGTTGGATCCAGGACCACCTATACATACCAAAGTCCAAAGGTGCTCAAATCTCTTATATAAATTGGCATAATATTTGCATATAACCTGCCATATCCTCTCTTGGTTTGGTTTTTGTTTTATTTTGCTATGTTGCCTAGGCTGATCTCAATCTCCTGGGCTCAGGCAATCCTCCTGCTTCAGCCTCCTGAGAAGGTGGCAGCTTTGGCACCATGCCTGGGTCTCATCCACTTGAAATAGCCTCCAAACTATTTACAGCACTTCATATGATAGGTAATTATTGTAGTGTACAGTTTAGGAAATAATAACAAGAAATGGAAGTCTCTACATGTTCAATACTGATGCAACTTTTTCCCCCAAATATTTTCCATCCACATTTGGTCCAATCTGTGTGTGCAGAACCTGCTAATACAGGAGAATGGCTGATTAATGCAGAACATTTGCATATCTACTTATCAATCAGTAATGTATGTATGCATCATGGCGGTGGCCAGGACCTTAGGAAATTAAATTCAGCCATAGTAGTAGGAGCAGGCATTCTTGGTTTGCTCTGATCCTAGTCTTAGGAGGAAAGCCATCTTGGGCTCTAGGCATTTGTCCTAGGCTTTTTATCAGGTTGAAGAGATTTTGTTTTTGGTTCTAGTTTGCTGAGAGGTTTGTTTGTTTGTTTGTTTGTATATGAAGGGATGTTAAATTTGATAAAATGCTTTTTGTCTATTGATATGACCACAATTTTTTTCCATTCTGTTAATGTGATAAATTATCAATCAAATGTTTAGTATGAGTGCCAGGAGTGGTAGTTCACACCCCTAATCTCAAGTACTAGAGAAGCTGAGGCAGGAGAATTGAGGGTTTGAGGCCAGCCTAGGCAATTAGCAAGAACTTGTCTCAAAATATTTTTTTAAAGGGGCTGGCATGTAGCTCAGAGGTAGAATGTTTGCCTAACACGAGCAAGGTCCTGGGCTCAATCTCCAAATTTAAAAAAATTGAGTACAAAATCATCTTGCATTCCTAGAATAAACCTTTCTTGGCCAGAACAAACTCTTTGTATATATTGTTAAATTGAATATGATCATTTTTTGTGAGTATCTTTGTATCTATGCTTTTGAGGGGTATTGATTTATAATTTTCTTTATCATGTTCTTTTGCTTTCATATCAGGGTGATGCTGGTCTCATAAATGAAGAAGTGTTTCATTCTCTTCTATTCCCTGTAATGATTAGTGTAAAATTAGTATTAGTCTTAATCTTTAATAAAATTGATGGGGTTAGTGGCAGATTCCTGTAGTCCCAACTACCTGGCAGGCTGAGGCAGGAGGATCACAAATTTGAAGTCAGTCAGTCAGGACAATTTAGTGAGACCATATTTCAAAGAACAAGAAAATGTCTGGGGATGTAGCCCGGGGGTTCAGCACTCGCCCAGCATCTGAGGGCTGTGGGGGACCTGACTAGGGGTGAATGATTAAACTGCCGGATGAAGGCACACAGGCTCTTATGAGTGATTAGAATACGGGGCAAAGTGATTAGGATACAGAGCAAACGTACAGAGGTAATTAAAGCGTGAAGCAAAAAGTGCACAGGCCCTGTGGGAAGTAAATGATTAAACTGTGGGGCACAAGGCGCGCAGGCTCTGTGAGGAGTGAACAGCTAAACGACGGAAGGGAAGTGCACAGGCTGTGTGAAAATCAAACGGATAGAACCAGGTCTCGTCTCTGAGTCACCTTTTTCACATTCTGTGCCTCCCCAGATTACTGCCTGTGACACAGGGCCCTGAGTTCAATATCTAGTACAGCAAAAGAAAAAGTAAAAGATAAAGCTAAGGAAATGTGTGGGCCTGGAGTTTTCTTTACGGAATACTTTCAATGCAGACTTTTTAAAAAAAAATAGAAATGTGGCTAATCATATTTTCTGCTTATTTTTATATAAATTAAGAAATCTGCCCATTTCACCTCAATTGTCCATTTTGGCAATAGTTTTACTGAGTTAAATTTGTTCAGAATGTTTATGTCCTTGTTCGTGTGCGTGTGATGCTGAGACAGAAGCCTGGGTCACCTATATGCGAGGTAAGTGCGCTACCACTGAGGTACAACCCCCGGCCCTTTGGGAACCCTTTCATTGATAAATTTGTTCTGCTTTGAGACAAGACTTCATCAGTTCAAGGTAGTTCTGACCTTGAACTTGCTAAATTGCCCAGGCTGGTCTCAAAGTCATGTTCTTCCTCCCTCAGTCTATTGAACTCTGGGATTATAGGCATGAGCAACCACACCTGACTTTTTTCAGCAAGGGGAACATAATTTTGTTGTATCTTCCAGTCTGGCTTTGATTTACTGTGTAGTCCAGAGTGGTATCTAAATGGCAGTCCTGACTCAGCTTTGTGAGTGCTGCGATTACCAGGGTGTGTCACCACACCCAGTTTATCATTCTGTTTGTGTGGATGTGTGTGGTTGTGAGCCTTTCCACTAAGCTATATACTAGCCCTTTGTAATTTTTAATTTGATACAGGGTAAATTGTTAAATTGTTAAATTGCACAGGCTGGGCTCAAATTTGTAATCCTTCTGCCTCAGCCTTCCAGAGTGCTAGGAGTACAGGTATGGGCCGTGATCCTTTTAGTGTTATGGCAGTATTTTCTTGAAAGTAAAGAGATAGAAAATTTTCTACATCTCTATTGTTGAGGTAACTTCCTGAGTGGATATATCCATCAAAATTTATCAAATAATACCCTTCAGATGAGTGTGGTTTATCAGATATACATTATACTTCAAAATGTTATAATTAAAAATGTGGGGCTGAGGATTTGGCTCAGTGGTTCTGGCATCTGCCTTGCAAGCGCAAGGTCTGGAGTTTGACCCTGGTAACCACATACAACAATGCCGGGTGTAGTGACTCACGCCTACCAGCAATCAGTACCACACACCACAGTGCTGGGTATGGTGGCTCACACCTGTAATCCCAGCACTCGGGAGGCAGAGGCAGGAGGATTGCTGACTTCGAAGCTAGCCTGGGCTACAAAATGAGTTCAAGAACAGCTTGAACTACAAAAAGGGACTCTGTCTCAAAGTTCAAAAAAAAAAGAGTATATCCAGTTAAATTTCATACCTTCCCATTTTACAGTTGCGGGGAGGGGTGGGGTTTTCTTTCATTGTGCCCATTTCTCTGCCGAAATTCCCTCCGTCGATTTATTGTCACCACTTTTTTCCTTTGAGGATTTATACATATTTATAATAGTTGTATTAAATTTTCCTTCCAATACCTAAGTCAATGTGGACTGTTAACCCCTTATTCTCTCAGCCAGGAATCACATTTTGACATTGTTTTCCATGTCTAAAAGTTTCTTATTGTATTCTGGACACTGCAAATGAGACTCCAGACAATGGCATCGTCTTTTTTTTAACACTGTCTTCTGAGGAGTACTGCTTTTTGTTCTAGCAGGGCTTTTGCTTTGAGCTTCCGAGGCCTATTACATTTAGGATGGGCTGAATGCATATTTTTTTGCCCTTAGTCCTAAAGCTAATCCTTTAGTCCCAGAATGTAATTTTTTCTCCGAAGGCATGGATTTTTCCTTGGTTTCAGTCACTGAATTCTCACTAGTTTCCAACTACTTTAGGTTGTTTCTCCTCCTCCTCCTCCTTCTTCTTCTTTCTTGTGGTACTGAGGATTGTACCCAGGCCCTCACATGTGCTAGCCAGGTGCTCTACCTCTGAACTACACTCCCTGCCCTTAGTTGATCTTCAATATCTTCAAGTATTTTTCTTTCCTGTTTATCCAGGGTTTGATTGTTGTTATCTGTGGAAAAAACCCTCTATGAGCCACTCAGTCATCGCACACGGCTGGTACCTCAGAACATGTTTGACAGGAACTAGCGCAGCTGCACCTGCCTTTGCCATCGGGACACAAGGAGCGTCTGCAAAATGTCAGTAGAAGGTCTGATCTCCTGCTTGTCTCATACATACTGGGGGTGACACTGACACGTGAGAACCAGGAAGGAGGATGAAGGAAATGGGGTCACATATAAGCCCCAGCACTCTTTCCACAGACACAAACTGTATACAGAGCACACGTCCTAGAATCTCGCACCAGAGGGCACCATATACATTTTGAAATAGAAAGAATAACATGAAGACTTCATGCCATAGTTGACAGCTGTGAGTTGAGTACATACTTAGGTGCCAGGAGCCAAGTCGAGGACAAAGACATGAATCTAAAAGGCCCTTTTGGAGGAGATGGAAAGACACCCTTTAGGGCAACAGAGGACTGGCCTTCGTTCCATGGAGCCTGGCTCACTGTCTCGCTTTGCCAGACATCAAAAGGCTTCTAGGAAGGAAAATTCTGGATCTGATCTTAAACAGTGATGCAGAGTTAGCCAAGGCAGGGGTCAGAGGGAACAGCTTTGGGCTGAGGGAACAGTTTGAATGTGTTAGACCAGACAAGGCTAGATGTGTGCGGCACAAGACTAGGTTGGAGCAGTGCTCCCTCTCACAGAGTAGCTCCATGGTCTTCCAAGCAGACAATGGACGGGTAAGGTGGGTACTGACAGCTTGTCTGAGCCGGTGAGGGCAGGATCCATTCCCACTGTGTTTGGGCCTCCTAGTGCAATTTCCCGCCCTGACATGCCTGAGTACTGGAGAGCTGACAGGTACAACACCTTTTGAGAGAATTAAGGCAGGAGACAGGAGACGCTGCCTTGCAAAGAATGGGCTGATGTGAACAACATATTCCATTGATACACTGCCTCCCCTCCCAAAGACTTTGAAAATCAAATACTCCCCAAGCTGTGGAAACTCAGCCGCTGGCTGATTGTTAGAACTTTATTATTATAATCACCCGGCCCAATTTTAGCCACCACGGCCAGAACAATGAGCCATTGAAGCTTTGCGGAGGTCTTGCCTCCCATTCACCTTCTCCTGCGAGCAGGGACCTGAGGTGAGACCTGGGGTGGGGGCAGGGCCCCAGTCCTGGCTTTACCAGGCCATGGGGGACCTTGGGGGTCCAGGTGACGGTCTTCTCACTCATCAAGTGGGGGGCACTGCAGAAAACACATCCGGACATCATTTTGCTTCCCTGACATTCTGTCCCCTATCTTGACTCTTGTAGGTCAAGAGCTAATTATATCTGCTTTAGGGAAATCTACAGAGATGAAGGTTCTACAAAGATGCTGAAGACACACAAGGCCTGTATACCTCATTAATATGATTACAAGTGAGGCTGTGAGGTGTTCCTGTCCTGTGCTAGGGTGCTTTCACACGTGTGCCTATGCCCAGCACAGTGTCAGCACTGCTGGGTCAGTGTGGCCTGTGGTTGGGGCACAGAACTGTGCACAGCTACTTCCCAACCCCCAGCTGCAGTGTCCTACTGTGCCTTGTTTATGGTTCCACTTTATTCCCAAGCATTTGGTGTTACTTGATCACTGGACACAAGTCCAAAAGATCTGATTTTATTAGAAGAAACACAGTTTGATTTTATGGAACTCTTAAGGCTTGATCACTGTCCCATGAAACCCTAGAGGCCAGAACCTTGCCGGGCTCGAGCTGGATCTGTCTCGCCTCTCACTTCTGCTGTCGCTGCTGGCTTTGAATTTTCTCCTGGGTATGAGGTCACAGCAGGCTCAGCTGAGGGCCTGGTGCTTCCCAAGCTTCCTCGGGTTCATCAGAACTGGATTTTCTCTCTGTAGGTGCCCAATGTTCTGACGTAGCCCTGGTGAGGGACAGCTCCAGACAAAGAAGGCACTGGGGAGAAGTCTTCTTGCTGCCCACTGGGAAAGGCTTTTGTGTCTCTTGGATGGCTTGGGGAAGGCTGCTGGGACCCCAGCTTGGGTTTCAGGATTAGGGTAACCCGAGTACCATAAACCACATAAGGGCTAGGATTAGGCAGGCTCGGGTCTAAGATGCTCTGCTGGGCCCCAGGGGACACGGAGGGCTCCTCACTGCCCTCACAACCACAGGTGTTTGGCTAGAGACCAGGAATTGCAGAGCTCTTGGAACCCTCAGGTGGCAGAAGCAGAAACCCGAGCGTTCTTATGGATCGAGGCTGGACAGCAGAGGCTTGGTGCTGGCAGGCCAAGGCTGTACAGGATGGATCTGTGGAAAGGCACCAGGTCCTCAGCAGCCAGGTCCAGGTCCCTAAGCCTGGACGCCACGGCCCTGGCTGGTGCACCATCGGTGACACAGAGATCAAGCAGCAACATCTGAGAAATGAGCCCAAAGTTCATCTCTCTTAGCTTCCAGGGCTATCTCCAACCCAGGACACTAGCAACCTCCGGCAGTCGGAGGACCACATATGCGAGGCCATGGTGGGCATGGGTATGACTTGACTTAACACTGTGCAATGACAGATGTAAGGGCCTAAGTCCTTAGTGCCTGGTGAGTAGAGGAAGGTGCAACTGTAGGTGCTCTTGGTCCCTGAGGACCTGTGCTGCCCGTCCCAGGGGGTGCTGGCCCTGTGGAAGCCCATGTTTGCTGTATGTCCTCAGCCTTTGGTAAATCTGCACCTACCATGGTGGGTTCTGGAGTGACTCTAGCCATGAGAATAGGGCTAGAAGATGGGTCTACAGCCTGACTCTTAGGGGCTGCTGCAGGTGGGGCTCAAGGATCGCACAGCTGTGACAGCATGAGGCCTCAGGCCTCCAGCCCTCTCCCAGAGGCAGACAAGGAAGAGACGTGGTTGGGGCATAAGATACCACCACCACTGCAGGCCTGTTGGGCTCTACTGACACCAGCACTACAGGGAATCTGGAGAAGAAGGCAGGGAGGCAGGAAAGACAGCTGAAGGGAGCAGAGGCCCTTTCTCAGCCTCGGCTCTGCAGAAGGGCTTTTCTACGCCAGGGGCTCACAGGGTGCTGCAAGGCTGCTGCCTGGGGTCCGTTAAAGGCCAGGGAGCAAAGTCTGGAATCTGTCTGCCGTCAGCCACATTCCACATTGGTCCCTGCAGCAGCAGATGAAATTAGGGGCGGGGCCTTAAGTGGACAGACAGTGTGGTCCCCAGAAGCATGGGGCTGAGGACTGGCAGGGCCTATGCTATGGGTAGTCCCCATGGAGCTCCCCTGTCTGAACAGTCCCTGGTGGGGGGATACCTGCTCTGGAGCAGGGTTAGATCCCCATCGTAAGTTGGGCTGAATTTCCACACTTGGCGGGAGGTATACAGCCTACAAGTTTGGGATCAGGAGAAGGCATTTTCCTCTGAAGCCAGGGGCCAGGCAGCCCCCTATGAGCCAGGCCAGGCTCAGGTCCCTCTAGATGGACAGTCAGTTCACGGATGCTTCTCAAGAAGCATCTCCGCTTCTGCGGAGTCACATGCTTTGGCTCTAGTGGGTCCCAGTGCTTGGGTGTGGGTGCTGCTTGGGGCTACCTGGCTCATTCTTCAGTGTGTGATGCCCACCTGCCAGCTTTAGCTGCCAGCCACTGCCACTTCCTGCTTACTGGGTAGAGGACTGACCCCGTCCTTGTGTCTGACAGTGACCAGCCCTCAGAGTCCCATCATTCTCCCGAAGGAGAACCAAAGGGTGGGACAGGACACCTAGGGACCTGGGGAAGGATAGGAGCTTCTCCAAGGAAAGAGGTGAGCCCAGGGAGGCATGCACAGCCCGCCAGCCAGCCCAGCACAGACACAAACATGCCGACTGCACGGTCACAGCCCTGACAGGGGGTTGGGCACTGAGAGTCTGACTGGGTCCAGAGGGTTTGGCAATGTGACCTAGTGGGCCCAGGTCTCCCGTGGTGGCACAACATCCTAGACAAGACCTCTTCTTCCCATCTCAGGGTGTCCCTTGTGCAGGCCCTGGGCTGTGGCTCCAGACAGCTCTGTGCCCAGCTGGCTATTGATGGTGGGGCCCTCAGCCTGTCCCCAGGCTAGGAGTAGACACTAGTAGCTGAAGCTGCTGCCTGGGCACCGAGGTTGGAGTGGTGGCCTGATGAGGTGAGCCACGTGTGCCAAGACACAGTGGGACAGGCCAACACTTGGTGCTCAGGAACGAGCTCAAACCTGAGGGGAGGGTGTTCTGGGCTGCTGACGCTGAGCCGCTTCTCCTGGGGTGTCATACTCATTTGCAAGGGCCCCAGGCAGAGGCATCAAGGCCCCCTCCCTCAGCCAGGAGGGAATAACCAGGACTGTGTCCTCTGCTGCCCACTGAGCGAAGCTCGGGCAGCAGGGCCGCAGGATGCTCAGAGTGGTCGGCCGCAGTCTGAGCATCTCACTGCCACAGAGCTCAGTACTTCCGCGGTGTCCTCCTCAGCAACTGTGCTGGGTCTGCCCTCCACAGCTGCGCCCCAGGCCAGTCCTCACAACTGCCTGTCACCCTCCTCCGTGGTTGAAGGGTCTGGAGGCCAGGGTATGCTGCGGGGAGGGGGTGTGGGTGACCCTGCCTCGCTCCCTTGTGAGGGTGAGGGGGAGAGGGCAGCTCGGGCTGGAGCACAACCCTCCACCCCCTGCCGGCTCGTCTCCCTCCCACGTTCTTGCGAAATCCAGAGCCACAAGAAGTGTGCAAGACATCCCCAGAGGTAATTGTAGGTTACACGGAACAATGTGAGGAATTAAAATCATATTTTCATTGCACCATAAAGACAGGCAAAGGCAGCAAAGAGGCAGTCCTGGGACCAGAAAAGCACCTGGCACTCTGACCCCTCCAGGTGCCCTGGGAGGAAGGCAAGGACAGGACCGGCTCCGAGACAGGCTGGCCCGTTCCGTGAGCCCGGTGTCAGGACAGGAGCCACCTGCACCACACACTCACCCTGTGCCTGACTCTGGCCCCACACTCATCCCAGGCCCAGGGATGCTGCTGGCCATGGGGCCTCCCTACCTGCCCTGGCTCCACAGCTGCCTTAGTGAGGGCTCTGGGTTTATGGGGTGCCTTCGGGGTCCTTCCAGCACCCAGCCCCAAAGCTGTCCCAGGGGATGGCATTCCCTGGGATCCGGATCTGAAGCTGTCTGGGACATGGGAGGTGGATGTTTGGGCCCCTCCTGGATGTGGCACAAGACAGACCAAAGAGAGCAGAAGTTACAGGCGCAGGTGCCTGGTGTGAAATCTGCTCTAGGGAAAGGACATGCAAGCAACCACTCGGGGGCTGCGGGGACAGGGATGTGTGTGCGCGACACCCTGGCTGCCGGGGGCGGTAGCTGCTGTTGCTTGGCCCAGAGGGCTGCCCGGTATGCACAGAGCCCCACACAGGCTGTGTCATTTCTATCATCACAGAGCAACCAAGGCCATTTCCAGTTCCTTGTTTGCCTCAGGGCAGAGGCTGCTCCCAGGACTGAGGAATCTATGGGACCCCTACAGGTCTGGACCCAGAGGGCCCCGGCTGGCCCCAGGCAGCAGGTGTTGGGTGACCTCTTTGCCTCTCCGGCAGACAAACGCTCAGGCTGGAGGCAAACCCTCCCCACAAGCTCCTCAGCTGGCTGGGGTGTGCCACCAGCCGTGCGTTAAATGGGACACGGCTGATCTGGCTCTGCACTTGTCAGGAGGCTGGGCGCAGCCAGCACTTGGCATCTTAATTGGGCGTCTGAGAGCTCCCGCACACGCTTCACACCGCAGGCCCGGCTCCCATAGGCCCATTAGGGTGCAAACACATTCCTTTGTTCGCTGACAAGCAGGGTCCCATCCAGGGCTCCCAGGCCGGCAGACTAAGTGATGTTTTCTTAAGGAAGACACGGGATTAGCTGCAGCGAAAGCCTCAGCACAATGCCGGGCCCTGCCTGCCGCTGTCAGCGCTGTCTCTGTGCAGTGACTGACAGGCGCCCCCTCAGCCATCAAGCCTCAATACGCAGGATTAGCCACAGTGCAGTCGAGGAGCTGACTTGGAGGACCACAATGGGAACACAGTGAAGTGACTGACGTTTGGGGACAGAAAGCTTCAAATGCTCTGCCAGCTCCTCTCCTCCTAGCACCCCTTCCCTGCCAGCACCTGCTTCAAGGTGCAGAGATCTCAGCAGTGATCTGTGCATGGGATCCTGGACCCCCCAAGTAGAGCCTTCTGGCCCAAGGCCAGCAGCTGTGTGGGAAGGGGGTTGGGGGTCAGTTCATCCTGCTTCAGGGAGAAAGGGACAGCGTCTGCCCCTCCCCTCCCACAGGCCTTAGAAGCTTCTCTCGGTTCTTAGGAGGGCTGGCAGGCTGGCCAGGCCCGGCCCTGCCTGGAAGTCCTGAGGGTGCATCAGAAACACCTTGAAGAGAACACACCTTAGGAAAAGCACCCTCTTTATTTGCACTCCAGAGATGCCAGGGAGTTCAGACGTGGACGGCCCACAGGGTGGGTTTCTGCACAGGTCATCATCATCTGGCACCGGGGGCCAAGGGGGGCAGGCCCAGGCAAAGAGGGCAGGTGCGTGGGCATGGGGCTCACTGCCCCAGAGCCATCCCTGCAGCGCACAAGGGTCTTCTGTGCAGTCCCACCGCTCCATGAGTGCCTCCCAGGCTCGGAGGGGAGAGGCCGAGGCTCACCAGACCTGGCGCTCCAGACCTGCCGATGATGTGTGGGGTCAGCACCGCTTCCCTCTCACATTGCCTGGCCGAGTTTCCCACAGCCACATGGGGCACCCTCAGGGGATGGATCGGAGCCAGGACCCTGAAGACAGTGTCCTACAATGGCCCCCAGATCAACATATTCACAGGGCACACTGCAGGGCTCCAAAATATTTCAAAATTTTTAAAAAATTACAGCAGCTTCTTAACAAAACAGTTCTCTCATTTAATATTCTGCTAAGAGTTTCCTCAGGATTCTTTCATTTGAATTGAAGCCAGTGCTGAATACCTGGGTGAGTACCTGGCCCATTCACTTCTTGGGCCCCCAGGCCTGCCTGAGGGAGTCTCAAGTGGGAGCTACTGCTCTGCCCACAGCCTCCATCTTGAGAAGAGGGTGGAGGCTCAAATAAGTCTAACCCCAGCTATGTGGGCCCTTCGGGTGGGCTACACTGTACAGGTCTGAGGAGGCTGTGTCCACATGAAAGCGTTTGGCAGGAGCCAGGGAGCCCCTTGCTGCATTCTTATTTCATTCTTATTGAGCAGTGAACACAGTGTGGACTTCCAGCTGCCTGCTCGGCCAGTGGCTTTGCAAAGCTGCAGCGGAAGCAGATGTGCAGGGCGGCAGCTGGCCATGAATGAGGCAGTGTCTCCACCTTCTGGGCGAGCAGGAAATAAGTCAGCACTGGCACTGCAAGGACGGAAGGGGAGGGCAGGAAGTCCTGTTTACCTGTGGATCCAGGGCACTCGGCTGAGACACCCGGGGAGGCTGTGGATGACAGCCCAGCCTTGATAATGCTTGCACACAGGGAGTAGCAATGGCCAGACAGAGATCTTGGGGTGTCCTGTAGAGGGCGGGACCTTGGTGGCCTCCCCTCCTAGCCCAGCTGCTGGGCCTGAGGACAGAGCCTGCCTGGACAAGGCAGCATGCTAGGTGTGGCCCTTCAGGGGAACTGCCCCAACCCCAGCCGGGCAGTGACTTGCGTACCTGACTCTGGGCCTCTGTGGAGACTGGCAGTGAGGGTGGCACACTGTGGACCCTTAGCCTTGCAGGGATGGCAGCTTAACCTCAGCAGCCGGTCACAGTGGGGTCCAGGCCCGAGCGCTTGGAGATGCGCAGCTTGACCACCTCCTCGGAGCAGGTGGGATGGATGCCTACCGTCTGCATCACCTGTGTGTAGGACGCTCCACACCTACATGCAGGGGGAGAGGAGACAGGCAGGAGTGAGCACCTCGCCTGGACCCGAGGAGCCTCAGCATGCCTTTGGCCTCCTCACTCTCCGAGCCTTTTCCCAGCCTGTTATACCTGTCCATCTCCCACTCAGCAAATGCCCAGTGCTCAGGGGCATACCTTCTGCTCCCAGCCTGTGCTGGCCTGGCCGCCTCCCTCTCTCGCCCCACCAGGCACCGTCCCACTGGTCCTTCACCATGTCTCCTCCTTCCCTCGGGGTCAGCTCAAACCCCCACGCGGTGAACAGAGCCCGCTTCTTACCACGGCGGCGTGCCCCGCCTCCAGCTCTGCCCAGCTCTGCTGCTGAGACCCTGCTCACTCGGAGGCCCGATGCCGTGCTCGGCGCACCTGCTGCAGGAGGCAGGAAGCCTCCTGCTCTGTGGGTGGCTCTGCTCTAAGCCCCGTTTATTTTTATTTCCTGTGAATTACCCATTCATGTTTGGTACTTTTTCTTTCAGGTTGCTCACTCTGTAATTATTATCACTGATTTATAAGAGCTTTTGGATATTAAGAAATTAACTCTTCGCAGTTACGTTATTAAAAGAGGCTGCCACAACTTAAAGGATTTTCTAGAAATTATTCTGGAAACTAAGTGTTGGTCTGGGCAATACCATCTGCATGCCAGTGCAGACAGATGGCCATGTCAGGGCTGTCCCTGGCCCCTGCCAGTCCCAGAAATCTTCCTGAGGTCAGGAGCTGGTGCTGGGGATGTCCCAGCCCTCCATCACTTACAAAGGGGAGACCAGGGTCAGGCTCCCAGGGTCACTCCCAGCCTATCTGTGCCCACAATAAATCTACCCCCACAGACACCAGCAGGACTCTGGGCATAGACCACAGTGGACTTATAGGGTTCCACCCGATGGTCACTAAACTTCCAAATGACGTCTTGCCACAGACACCCTGCAGTTAGGGTTCAGAGACAATGCCTAGGACACAAACCCACCCTGGCCCCCACTCTCCTCATTATCCTCTGAGGTCCATCTGGGCCCCACGACCCAGCCACTGCCCGAGCACATGTGTGCAGGGATCAGTGGGGCTGCTGCTCCATGATACAGGTGGCCCCATCTACGGTCCTCCTCCGCCCAGTGGAAGGACTGCGTTCCCCAGGGCAGCTGGCCCAGACTCTCCATTTTCCCTGCAGGGATCCTCATTTTACAAGCCCTGCTCCTCTGCTCTGGTCCTCCCCACCCCTCCCAGATCCTGGTCCCCAGGACACCCTGCTGTCTACATGCCCTCCTCCTCATATCAGCCCCTCCCTGTGCCCTCTTTGTTTTGTCTGCGGCTTGTCCCTGAACGGCCCCTCTGCCTCTGAGGCTCTAGGCCCAGTCCCCTTTCTGAGATGTCATGGGTGACCTCCCAACCTCCAACTCTGGAGACAGCTCACGCTACCCAGAGCCATCTCACAACCCCAGTAGGCCTTGGGATCCCAAAAATACACATCCTGGAAGACTAGGGTGAGGCTCGGCAAGCCAGCACTGACTTAGCGTGCAGGAGACCTTGGTTATATCCCTAGCACCACAGACAGACAAAACCCACCCAGGTAAGGACCCATACAAGGATCCCGGCAATAGCCCAAGTTCCAGAAACACTCAGAAGCCCTGAGAGGCTCTTTCCCCACACAGCCGAGACTGAGAACTTGTTTATGATGGACCTCGTGAGCGAGGATCCAAGCCTGCTCAGTCTGACCATGTCGAAGAGGTACAAACAATGACCTGAGGCCACAGTGATCCCCAGGAGCAGCCAAGAACAGGAGGCACAGCTCTGGCATGTGGCTGGAGAAGGAAGTGTCCTCCACACTGAACCTGCCACACTGGGGAGAGCTGGGGGCGTCCCCGTGGCAAACGTGCAGAGCCACGGGAAAATGACACAACACCCAGTGGCAGTGTTGTGCTGCGGTGTTGCCGGTCTTGGAGGGCCACTCGCCGAACATCCCAAAACAGTCCACCTTCCTGCAGACTTACTTGATCCCCAGAGCGAATCCTTGAGTAACTTCACCAGCATTGGGGCCGAGGAAATGCAGGCCTAGCACCAGCTGTGGAGGCTTCCGCAGGCACACCATCTGAAAGCCAGAGGGTCAGCCACAGCCCAGCCTCCAGGGCCCCAGCTTCGACCCACCTCTGTGGCTGGGGCCCATGGGCACGAGTGACTCTTGGATATTCACAGTGCTCCACTCCGGGACAGACAGAACTCCCTACTCCCCTGCAGCCACTCTTTCCTCTCACCCCTGGCACACATGGCTTGGGGCCTCCAGGGACACTCACCTTTATGTAACACTGGGAGGCATCGCGTTCGGCCACTGTGAACTCCAGAGGTTTATAATATGCATGATAAACCTGGTTGATAAAACACCAATTCCTCGAATGGTGACCACAGAAAAAGCAGTCCTACGGGCATTCTATGGCGCTCACAGAAATGGTACGGGGAAGCCAAGCCCTCTCAGGGGTGTAGCACTGCCCGCTTGGGCAGAATGTGCTGTCTGGGGTGCGGACACAGCTCACCACGTGGAGAATGCCCTCTCTCCCATGCACAGGTGGCCAGTACTCTGAGCCACGGGGTCTGCAGGATGGTCCTCCTCCTGCCCAGGCTTTACTCCCCTGTGAACTGCAGTGTGAGACTAGACCCTGGGCTGCCCAAGTGCTAACTGCCATGATATGTCATGGGGCCTCCTGCTTGGGCCAAGGAGGTGAAACATCCCCGGGGGGGCACACGTAGGATAGACACAGGCACTGTGACAGGGTGATCACGGGCTGTGATTTGTGTGGGGGTGGCCCAGCCCACCCACGTGGGCAAGAATGAGCCGGGCCAAATGCCTAGCCTCTCTTGGGCACCTCAGCGTTGGCTGGGCTCTGCCTTCAGGGAAGAGGAGGGGGGCTGGTGCAGGGTGACCAAGGGCAGGGCAGGCTCTGGCCACACTGGAGCTGTTGGACAAGGGTTTTCAGCACCCATGGAGGGCTCGACAGCATTTGGGGCTGTGGCGGGGTAAAAAATGAGCAGGGCCCTCACATGTGCTGTACAGCCATTATTAATTAATAAAGCTTCAGAGAATATTGTTCTAAGCAAGACAGAACTGAAAAGAAAACAAACAACGGGTATTTGGCCATTCAACATTGTGAAACATAAGACAACATTATAAATGCCATGAACATATGTCCCAGGGTACTTATGATGAATCAAACAAAAATAGCAAATAAAAGTGCTACAGGGAAGGCCAGCCTGTCAAGCCTGTCCCAGTGATGGAAGGGCCTGAGGTCCAGGGAAAGGGGCAGGTCCTGGAACCCAGAGACTCACTCCCAAAGGGCACAGGCTCTCCTGCCCAGGCTACATGGAGTCTGGTTTCCCCACCACCTGCAAGCTGCTACAGCAGGAAGATGACACCACATCAAAGGCGTCCAGTGTCCACAGCACGGCAGGTCTAAAACCCTCCTGGCTTCCCTTCAGGCCACCTGAGTCCATTCTGTCACCTCTCTGAGGCTGATGGCCTCCCTGCCCAGGGCAGACCCCCTAAAAGCAACCTTGCCCAATACAAAGCCCTTTCTTAAGGCAAGTGCCATTTGTGCCGATGAGGACTAGAAGAAGAACCTGGAAAGAAGGCTGGAGCTTAGGTCTGGGGTAGATGTGCCTACCGGGGTATCCCAGAAAGGAAAGGGCTCAGGTAGGAAGGGATGGGCCAGTGCACACAGGAGGTGGGCGAGGATGGCAAGCAGAATTCAGAGGACACCCAGGGATCTGTTCCAGGTAGAGAAACACAGCTCCCACGAATGGGATTGGCCCACAGTGAGGTCCTGGAGCCTCTGTGATAAGCAGCCTGTGTGTGGAGTGATTGGTGTTCGCTTGCCCTAAGACTCAGGCAGGGAAGTGACGGCACCGTGCTGGGGACCCCATGGCATAGCTGGGGATGGGACTGACTGCTGGACCATGGGGTCTCGGAATGAGGGGGCCAGGGGCTGCCCTTAGTCATGACACCAGGCAGTGGGCAGGCAGCCAGAGGCCCGAGGAGCCAAGACTCAGCCCCACAGCAAAGCTGCCAGAGGCCTCCGCCTCCCTAATTTCTAGGACTGCCTTTCAGTATAACTGTTCTGTGTGTCCCGCTGCAGTTGGGCCATGGTCATGGTCCCCATACCCTGCCACACCAAGGTGCATCGCCCGGAGAAGCAGGGACTTAGGGCCTCCGGAGGGGTCACCCGCAGGCCACACAGGCACACGATCTTCTGACCCTACCTCGACATGCTCCTGTCCATGGCGGGCCACAGCTTCCTCTTCTGAGAGCCCTACGCAGCCATACTCCAGCGGAGTGAATACGGTTGTGGGAACCTGGAAGCAGACCGGCAATCAGATATGCCTCTCAGGCCCCCCAAATTAAGATGTCCCTGTTGCACAGCACCGAGAGCAGGGGTCACATGCCAGGGCTCAGCCGTGCTGTTTCTGGGCTGGACTCTGAGAGCCAAGTTGCACACACTTACTCACACCCATGCACATGCACACATGTGCTTGACTCACATACACACACACACACACACACACACACCTAGGAAAACACGATCACACAGGTGTGCACCCTCCCTCCCAAGAACAGCCAGCTTCGGCCTCTTCTAGGAGAGCTGGGTTAGGGGAGGTCCTTTAAGAGAACTCACATTGGTATAATCCATCAGGGCTGAGGACTGTCCGAAGAGTCGCTGGGCCAGAAGCCTCCCCGCCATGATGGCTGTGGGTGTCAGCTCTGGCCGCCCCTGGTGGAAGGGAGTCAGGGTCACCTTAGCACACACCCGAGGTGTCAGTACAACCCTCGTCAGCACTCATCACCTTCTTGGGAGGCAGCCCCCGTGGAAAACCCCAAGCACTGTGCAGAGCTGGGGCAAGCAGAAGATGTCCCCAGTCAAGGCCAATTCTTCCCCGGTGAGAGGCCTGGCACCCAAGGCCATCAGGCCAGCTTTCCCAACCCTGCTCTGGGGAGGTGCCTGCAGTTCTGAGTCCCTTTCCTAACAGACAGGATGAGCCCCCCCATGACTGAAGTCCTGTCAGCCACTCAATCAGGGCTTCTCTCTCAGCCCCTCTCCTGTGTTGACCACCCAGGCGCTGTCCCCACTACAAAGCTCAGATGAGATCCTTGTTACTATTCCCATTTACTGGGGTTCTGGCGAAAACGGGCCCGAGCATTCCATGTTCTCTTGACACAGCCTGAAGCGCATGTCATAGCCCGTGACAAATCTCTCACAGTGTCATCCTGTGGGAGATGCTCCATCCCAGCATGCACCGGGTCTCAAGTGTTCCTGAACATTATCGGCCTGGGACCAGCTGCCAATCACTTCTGCAGCAGGAAATGCATATGTTGTTTGGCATTCCAGAAATGAACGGAGATCTGCAGAGATAATTTGGGGAAGCAGTCTGCACATTCCACCAGGCCTGACTAACTGCGGAAACCGCCATGTACGCAGCACACAATATCTCATTAAACAATGGCCCTTGAACCCCCACCCCAAGCTCTCCCAGGCCCTATAGGACAATATGTGTTAACTCTGCACTGCTCAGAATGACTTTTCTAACTGCACGGATCTCATTTTTTGTTTTTTGAAGTACAGAATGCCTTTTGTGTACCAGGTATTTCTGGCACCTTACACACATGGAGGTGCCTCTTGCTAGGTGCTTCTAGAAAACACTGGTCCCAGTAGGTGCTCAAGTGACGCCTGATGAGTAAATGGACATCACCACAATGGCGAGAGCTGAACAGTGTCCACCCAAAAGTCATGTCCACCTTGAATCTCACAGAGTAGCCTCACTGAAAATAGGGCTTTTGCAGATATAATTAAGGTTGTGGTGGACGAGGGTGGACCCTAGATCTGTCAGAGACAAACAAGGGCACAAAGACACGCAGGGAAGACAGTCATGTGATCACAGGACAGAGATGAGCGATACAGCCCCGAATCATCTTCCCCTGGGGGTGCTAGGAACACTCAAGACAGGAAACCTGTTCCTGAGGTCCTGGGGACCACTCTGGTCTCTCGCTGGGGTCCCTGAAGGGCAGGGATGATGCCTGGGAACCTCCCAAACAGAGGAAAGCATGTGAGCGCATCCACCAGGGCTTCACTTGGGGCGCTGGACCCCACTGTCCAGGGGAGGAAGCACAACAGGGAGATGGCTGCAGCCGCAGGCCGGGAGGGTGGGGGCGGGCTGCGGAGCCTTGGTGCTGCCCCCGGGCTGAGCCGCCCACATGGGGAAGATGAGCTCCTGTCCCCACTCCACAGCAGCCTCGTCAGGGAAGGAACTGACCCTGACGCAGCGCAGGGGAAACTGAGGCATGGAAGGCAGTGTGGGGGATGGGAGACAGTTCCTTCTCCACTGAGGGGACAGGATGACCCCAAAGCTGGTCCACTAAAGTCATGTGTAAGATTCAGCTAACTATACTTACAGCCATTTTTGTTTTCTTGAGACAGAGTCTTGCTAGGCAGTTTGGGTTGTCCTTGAACTTGCTCTTAGAGCCCAGCAAAGTGATCTTCCTGCTTCCGTCTCCCATAGGCTGGGACTATAAGTATGCACACCATGCCCACACTTATAACCATTTTTAAAGCTATTCCATACCAAGCCTCTACAGAAAGGAAAGGCATCTGAGAGGACGTATGCTGCCCAGTCTTTTCCAGCAGGCACCCTCCATGGGAGGCCTGGGATTTAGCTCAGTGGTTACGGCACCAATCTGGTAACCACACACAACAATGCCAGGTATGGAGATGCCCACCAGCAGCAATCAGAACCACACACCACAGTGCTAGGCGTGCCGCTTCACATCTGTAATCCCAGCACTCGGGAGGCAGAGGCAGGAGGATTGCTGTGAGTTCCAGGCTGAGCTCAGGGCCAGCCTAACTACAAAGCGATATCTTGTCTCAAAAAAACAAAAAACCAGAATGCACCCTGCTGGTCCTTGGGCTCCAGCTCAGCACCTGTGTCTGAAGAGAGAAGAATCTCTCTCCAGAGAACAGCAGCTACCAAGGCACCTGCTCCCTCAGGCCTGGCTCGGGGGAGGGAGCAGGCCTGGCTGCCAGGGTTGGCCCGCCAGATGCCAGCTGTACCTCAGCAACATCCCCAATAGCATAGATGTGAGGGACAGAGGTGGCCTCCTGGGAGTCCACGAGGATCTTCTGACTCCTGGGGTTGGTGTTCACGCCTGCCTTCTCCAGGTTCAGACTCCTGGTTTCCGGCACTCGACCTGAAGGAAAGAGAGAGATGGCTGAAAATTTCATTAGTGGTTTTAACCCATGCTCCTTTCACTAACAATGGTCACGCCAACTGACTAACAGTCAATAATGGTTCCATTCACTTAAAACATTTGATGCTCATTTAAATCACTTCAGTCTAGGCAAGGTGACATACGTCTACAATGCCTGCACTCAGGGAGGCTGAGACAGGAACATGGCAAGTTCAAGCTCATCCTGGGCAGCTCAGTGTGAAGGCCCTGAGTTTAAACCCTCATAGGGAAAACACAATATTTCGGGCTGGTGATGTTAAATAGTGGCACCATGCCTGCCGAGCAAGAGCAAAGTCCTGAGTTCGATACCTTGTACTGGCCACCCTCCCCCCAAAAAGAGAAATGAAAATATCTTGAATCCATAGGTTTGCCACATGCATATAGTTCCAGCTACTTAGGAGGCTGAGGCAGGAGGCTCAGTTGAGAGCCCCGGAGTTCAAGGCCAGCTTGAGCAACATAGCGAGACCCTGGCTTAAGAAAACAAGATTGAAATATTTCTCAGAATGGCCATTTGGAAACAGTCAAAGTTGAGGCCTAGTTGGTGTTGGGGCTCTGGGCCTCTGCATGTAGCATCCTAGCCACGGAAAAGGGACGCAGATATCTGGAACGAACATTTGCCAAGTGACACTGATGCTTACAGTGGGGTGGCAGTCCCTGATGAACAACTTCTCAGCCACTGCTTTCTGGCACACAGGGAAGGAGCAGCACTCGCCAACACAGCTGCTGGCCAACAACAGCGCACTGGGCACAGGACTCCAGAACCCTCTGGGGGCTGAGCCCAGCCACAACATCCACACCAGCACTAGTGGCCCTGGAACTGACCTTATCCAGAGACCTGCCCTTTCTTGGCATATAGAGTGGTACTACTCGCTGTCCTCTGGTGCTGTCCCAGTGCTCTGTCTGTCCTCACTGTGCACCCCTGCCACGACACACCATCAGGCAAAGAGTAGTGCACACCCAGGCCTCCTCTGAGGAGCGTCTACTGGCTCCTGACAGCCTCCTCCACAGGGATGGGCTGAGGCAGAGTCAGCCATGCTCCAGGCTGCACCCAAGCTGATGCAATCCCAGGATTTCTGTGGGTCTCTGTCCCCCGAGGGTACATGCAGGATCTCACGGACTCCAGCAGCAGGGCCAGCAGCAGCCACCACCTGAGGGCCTGGCCCAGCCAACAGATAATGTTGACCTCGATCATGTGTCCCAGTGTTGTCTGCCCTCTGTCGACTCTCACAGGCCCTTCTCCACAGATGACGCTTACCCTTTCATTCCTGTGGTTTAATGTGAGGAGGTTGTCCATTTTTTTTTTTCTAACAATGCAGAGATGAGCTGGCCCCCAGAGCCTCAGGTGGGACAACTCAGGCCCCACAGATGACACCAAGGGACCAAGAGCATCATGGATCCAGGGAGATACTAGGAGCTGCCTCTTTGCCAGCTCTCTGAGGCTTTGGGAACTCAGGATTAGTCTGGGCACCCTCTGCTGGCCCAGTTGCTCTCCTCATCGTAGCCCGAAACATGAACATGAATTCCTGGCACATTCCCTGTACCTCACCGGACTCTCAGCTTGGAGTAGTCATTGCTGTAGGACTGCTGTTGCCCCAGTGCCAACACTGCCTGCCAGCATGCACAAGAGACCGAGGCAGCTCCCCTGAGGACCATGGTGTCCTCATCTACAAAGGGGGCCGATGTGGGCCCCAGACAAGACAAGGTGTTGGGCTCCAAGGGAGAGAGACTCCCTACACCTGTCTCTCAGGTCACCAGGCCCCAGAGGATCCAGCTCACAGCAAAGCCTGATCTTCTGCCTGAACTTCAGCATGGAGATGCCATCCTGACTCGAGGGAGCTCTAGGGTAGACGGGGGCAGGCAAGCAGACAATGTGCACAGCCTGCGTCCATGCTGCGAGGATGGGGAGATGTATGTGCGCACACAAACACATGTGCAGGCACACACATCCACACATTCACAAAGGAATCAGCAAAAAGATAAAAGGAGTTCTTATAAAAAGAATGAGAACTGAATACAAGGACAGAGTACAAAAAAGACTGGTCAAATAAATCTTGTGACTTATCTGTTTCCTATACATGATTTATATATTCAAAAAATTAAATTAGATTTTAATTTCCTATTAACATAGGAAACAATTCCTAGAGCTGTAAACATCCTAGAACAAAGTGAACCTAACTGGATATGAGGCTGATGACAGACCACACAAAAAGATCACTGTAGTCCTCCCTTAGCATCCTCAGCCTGGGGTCCCAGGACCCCTCCGTCCTGCCAGGTCTTCAAAACTCCACACATTTTCAAGTGCCTAACGCAAAATGGTGGGATATTTTCCTACAACCTACCAACATCCTCCAATATACTTTAAGTCATATCTAATTTACTTAAAATGGATAATACAATACCAATGCTAGCTAAATAGGTATTGTGCTATATTAAGGAAGATGGTAAGAAAAGCCTGCATGTGTTTAGTACAGTGGAATTCTATGAAATATTTTCCAACTGTGGTTGGCTGAATCCATAGATGTGGAACTCATAGAGATAAGGGCTGACTGCCATGAAAGAAACTGGGCAAGCCATGACTTCATGGCACAGCCTCAGATGATCATACCCCAATAACAATAAAAGCTGTGGGAAGGTCTGCCTAACCCCTCAGGGCTGGGGATGTATCTCAGTGGTGGAGTGCTTGCCTAGCACACATGACACTCCGAGTTCAAATCCCAGCACTGAAAAGAAATATCCTATAAGGTCAAATTTGGACTTGAAGTTATTTCTTTACCAAAATACAAAGTTCTGTGCCAGGAATATAGCTCAATGGCACTGTGCCTGTTTGCCAACCACAAGTCCTGAGTTTGATACCCTGTACAAAAAAATAAGAAAAAAAACAACTTGTTCTGGGTTTTGACTGCAGGGAGGTCCAAGCAACAGAAATGACCTAGTGACCCTAACCCCGATTAGGACCTCTAAATGCCTCCCGCCACAGGGACAAGGCTCTACATGGCCTAAATGGCTCCTACATGGATCAGAGTATGTTCGGGGCAGCATGACGGGGAGGGCCGTGCAGCATGGAAAGGCAGCATACCCCGAAGGGCAGACACATATCATGCAGGTGCTCTGTTGGAGCATGATCCAAGTCCTTAGACCAGACACACATTCTGGGAGACAGGTGCTACACGGAGCCCCAGGAGAGCTGACTGCTTGCGGTCCTCACATGGCCCTTCTTGGACAGGGTTCAGACGCCCGAGCTCCGCTGAAGCACTAGCCACTGCCCATATTATACACCTGCAGGCGGGCTCTTTGCATCAGGATGGGTTCATGTGTCTCTCCTGTCAGTGAACTATTTGCATGGACAGGCCACTGCCTGTGTTCCCAGAGTCTAACAATATGGCCCCACAGAGGCCAGCCAACCCAGGGCCAGCACATCCTGGCCAGGGTCTTAGGTCTAGGTCTGCAACCCCTCACTCACCAGGCACCAGCCCCAGAACACAAGCAGGGCGGGCAGCTCAGTCTCTGGTTGTTCTTCGCCGCAGGCCTCGGCTTGTCCTCACCCATACTCCCCCAGTGGCTGCACAGAAAACAGCCCCAGCTTTGGATCCTCAGTATGAAGAGAGGAGCTGGGTGGGCGTCAAGGCAGTCTCTGAACCAGGTACCAACGAAGCCAATCTTGCTTTTGGGTGCAAAAGCCAGGAGGGGTGTGAGAGGCAGTCCCTGGTGTATAGGCATGGCTGCCTCCTGCCAGTCTCCACACATCTTGGCCTGCAGAGAGGGTAGCATTCAAGCCACATCACCTAAGCTGTCAGCTGTCACCAGAGGTCACTTCTGCCTTGAATCCAGAGGATTCTCGCTGCCAGGGGCTTGGGGTGGTTCCCTTGATGGCAAAGGTGACTGAGTGTTAAAGGCACAGCTCCCGCAGCTCTTGGCAGCTTGGACAAACCAGAGTTTAAAAAGCAGCAGCCAGGAAGTGAGTGACGCCCACCTGAACATCTGGAAGATGAAGCCCCATGAAAAAGAAGCCTTAAGTCCGCAGCTGCTGCCTGGAGTAAGACGTCAAAACACAGAGGCTCCACTAAGCCAAGCCACTCAAGTTTGCAGGAGGCCGGCTCCAGCATCCTGGCGCTGCTCAGCCATAGGAGCCGACACTAGGCGGGCTGGCACCAGTCAGGATCAGCCCAGTCGTGGGAGGTACGAGGTCATATTAGAGGGAGGGGCTAGGCCACGAGGGCAGGGCTGCTGGCCTCGACTGCTCTGGGCTGGCATTGAACTGTCCAGTGGTAAAGCTGGTGGCCAGTAGACTACTTGCCATGATGCACGCATGCTCTCCCTGCTGGCCTGTTTGTCTCAGGAGGCTAAGAGCATCTCCTTCTGCTTCTTATGGTAACAACAGTAACTACGGACCTTGTAGGTCCTTAAACCAACTCTGGTACCCAGGTCCCAAGGGATATAAGGATAGTCATGCGATGCTTAACAACAGGGATACATCTGAGCAATGTGTGCTGGGTGAGCTCATCATCATGTAAATATCACGGACCTCTTACACAGACCAACATGGAATATGCTACCACCGAGGCTACAGAGGTACAACACTGAGTACTGTAGGCAACTGTAACACAAGGTAAGTATTTAGGTATCTAACTAGGTTGCTCCTACCAGCATCATCACAGGCATGTAAGCAACTGTTGTGCTACAACTGTTATCGTGGCTACAAGGACATCAGTAGGACAGGGATATTTCAACTCAGTTACAATCTTATGAGCACCATGGTTGGATATCCGGCCCATTGTTGATAGAAATATCATTATGTATAAATTTAGAAGCAGTTATGAGAACCGATATACAGATGGAACTAAGTGGTCTCCAGGGTCTTCTCAAAGCAAGGGGTTTGGGGGACAATGTGGAAATGTAAGTCGAGCCACTCACCTACATAAGGACAAATAGATGGCTGGGTAGATGGAGGACTGGATAGTGTGGCATATGCAGTAGGTACTTGGTGACTGCTTCTGAGGGGTAAAGGCAGGAAGACAGGGACAGGCCCAGACAGGCAGTGAGGTCCAGCTGAGAAGGGCAGCTGTGGGTATGTCAGGGTTTGGAGGATGTGCTAGTAGAGTTTGGCTCCTGTAGACAGTGAGGCCAGCTCTACCCTACGGCTATGAAAGGCCCTGACAGCTAGGATACACCGAGCCCTGAGCTCCCACCATGCGCCTACGTCAGCAAAAGACCCAAGCAGCAGCCACAGAGGAGGCGGAGAAGGCACCACGATCCTGGACACCCCAAGCCACCGGAGTCCCCTTCTCTTATGCTCAGAGCAAGACCAAATCTTCCTGCTGGTGCTGGGGACCCACTCAGGTTTTACAGGTGGGCCTGAAGAGCTAGAGGGAGGTGGAGCCTCAAGAGCTGGCCACATAAACAGGGTGGCTCCAGCCACATGGGCCCAGTCCCAGTGGGACCCGCACGGTACAGGAAGCAAGCTGCAAGTGAACTGAGCCCTAACGGTTTCCCTCTCGTCCTGTGCAAATATAAAGGCCGTGGGACTCAGACAATTGTGGGAAGAGGGGATTCCCTGTGCGTCACCTGCACATTGTGCTCAGAGACGGCCCAGCCCCAGCTGGATTTGAGGTCGCGAGCTCCACACTTTTCTGTAAGGGCCTTTGTGTCCTCTGCGGCTCTGCCCCGTGGCTTCAACTCTAGAGCACTCAGCATAGTGTCTGCCCAGTATGAGTGGCTTCCTCCAAGGATGGGACAACTTCTGCTCCAGAGTCTGCCTCCCAAATATTAGCGGGAAGTATCAGGGTACTCTTTAGTCTGAGTTAGTTTCGTTTCTCCTCAGAGAAGTGATGACAGAGAGAAAGGGTGAGCGCTTCCCAGCCAGCGGCAAAGGACTCCCTCCAAGATGGCTTAATCTTAGACTCCAACACCTTCTTCAGGAGTGATGGGTGGTTCCTGTCTCTCATGATGTTTTAATCCGCAGTTCTTTGATGATCAATAAATCGAGTACTTTTTTAGCCAAATGTTTATTAGCTGTATTTCTGCTTTTGTGAATGGCCAGCTCCTGCCATCTCATTCATTGAGAGAGAACTTCATTAATTTTCACGCCCAATGAGAGTCCTCTTATGTGAACAATGCTAGATGTTCTGTCATATTTTCTGCACAAAACGAGGGTATCCCATTTCCTCCTCTGATAAATGTGTGGATGGGCTGTGACGGTGGTGGGGTGTGCTCAGAAGCGCTGTGCCAAGAGCTTCTGGCCCCAGAGCTGCCTCCCTCCCCAGGCCAGCCATGCAACTTATCGATGGCCCTGAGGTAAGATCACCTCTCCTTCCCAAAGGTTGTACCCTCAAGAGCCCCTGAAGCAGCTGGGAAAGGCCCACACACTTCAGATCACCCTGGGAGTTCCACTGGCCCCTTGCTGTGGTCCCAGAGTGGCCAGGACACCATGCGTGTCCAGCCAGCCCTTCTCCAACCAGAGGTCAAAGGCTACAGGCCAAAACTACCCAGAGGGGAGCCTTCAGTCCCTGCCACCTTCTCTGCTGGACATGGGTGCACAGACAGCAGGCTGTGTGCAGCACCATGAGCCTCTCTTATCTGTGATGTGAAAACGAGCTCACCCTCTGATTTCACGCCCGCCTGGGACACATGTTCCCACCAGGGAAGGACAATCCGTGAAATGAGGTGAGATTTAAGTGCCAGCAGGAGCAGGCAGGGTGAGCGAGAGGAGCTGTGATCAGACAGATGCTCCAGCAAAGGCACAGAGGAAGCAGCCAGAAGCACCCCGCCAGGAGGTGAGGGGCCGGATGACAGCGCTCACTGTGGTCACCCTGTGAGGCAGGGAGAGCCCTGCAAGGTGACTTCTCAAAGGGTATGGGGTCCCTAGCGCTAGCCAGGCTCACGCGGCTGGGTCTATTACTTGTCTACCCCAGCACGACACATGGGACCAGGCACAAAAGGGTTTATACTTTGTAGCTAGGAGCCAGATTTTTAAAGTTCTTTTTTTTAAGGAATGGAAAGACAAAACCCAGAGCCTCGAACATTCTAAGCACCCGCACTCCACCGATCAGCTACATACCCAGCCTCTTCTATTCCACTTTCATTTTTGCTTGAATGGCTCCATCTCAATGCGCCCCAAGTCCTCACCTACGACTGTGAGATCCCCCAGGGGCAGTGCCCTAAGGTCCTTAATGGGCTTGGATTGGGGAGGACAGTTCTGCAGACCAGACTGTCCCTGCTCAGCTCCTCCCCAGGGCCCAAGCGTCCCACCTCCCGTCACGGGCCGTAAGTGAACACAGTCAAGCAACGAAGGCCGCCCTAAACACAAGCGAGCCGTCCTGGAAAGAGGAAATCCAGCTGCAGCCCACCGCGGGCTAATGTGTGCTCATCCTGGGCACTGCGGGCCCCATCACGGTCTCCTTGGGCCACGGTACACGCCGTGCGGGGTAAAGAGCACAGAGAGTAGCTCATGTGTCCGCCTCCACAAAATGGTCAGGTAGAAGTGAGGAACCCAAGGTCCAGGGCCCCAGAGCCCAGGCTCCCTGGCTGTCCTCTGCAGCCTCAGAGGCTCAGAAGCGGATCAAACACACAGCTGACCTTGTCGTATAGGACAAAGCCAGGAGAAAAGGAGATGACGTCAGTGCCTGGGGTTGAGAAGTGGTTTCGCCAGCCCCTGGCTGGAAGAAGGAGCCTCGGGCAGGCCCACTGCCCTCCTAGCCCTCAGGATGAAAGCGACAGTGGCAAGAACAGGGGACTTCAGAGCTGTGGGCCTCTCAGGCTCTTCCACAGCCCCCGTCCTGGCACTGATGCCCCAAAGCCATCCTCCTCTTCTCAAGACAGGCACACAGAACCATTCAGAGGGGCCTGGAATGCCGAAAGGCATACGACAATCTCAGCTCCAGGGCTCTCCAAGGCCACAGTCCACAGGCCCTCAGTCCCTTCTGTAAAACCAAATCTGGGGTCAGCTAGAACTCAGACATGTCTGTGCTGAGGGTGTCCGTGGAGACACTCATTCCGGTCCACGTCCCAGGCAGCGGTGGATTCAGGCCACAAGTGGTTAACTTGCTGGCGAATCCGAGCCCGCAGCAGCGGCCTGGGCAGGCTGACTGCCTTCACTCAGCGCTGTAATCGGCACATCTGCAGACAGGAAATCCTCCTCGGTGAAGTTCCCAGTCTATTATCTGAGACACCTGGTGTGGGCGGGTGATTCAGAGACAAACAATGAGGGGGCCCCCTGCACAGCAATTAACTGCTTTAACTGCTAATGTGTTTAATCCACCACGTGGAGATCAAGGCTGTGCCGAGGAAGAAGCTCAGGGCCTTGGGCTTCCAGACTGCAGCACCCACTTCATCATGCGGGTGTCCGCTGGCTTCACTGGCTGCAGCACCCGGGAAGCCTGGTAGGTCCGACACAGGCCCCTTCCACACGTGTTCATGGTGACACGAAGGGCATCCTCTCTTTTCTGTTTTTAAACACCCATCAAAGCTCAAAGTGTAGCTTGTTCAGATGCCACACTAAAGGTCTGAGGTGAGAGTCACCACCATCCAGGGAGATGTCAGTGGTGCCAGCCACATCCCCACCCGGGCACTGGATTGGATCATCCTCGCTTGCAAGTATAAGTAACGCCTGGTTAAAGGCTTATCTGTACAAACCAGCAGAAAATCTTCCCAGTTGTCCATCTGGGAAGTAGCTCCTGAATGTTTACAAAATGAGGCTCGGGGTGAGCAGTGAAGTCAGCACATGCCTGCGCCACCCCCACCCCACCCAGAAGGCGTGCCAGAAACCACTGCCGCCACAGCCCTGGGGAAGCAAGGTCAAAGGCCAAGGGCTGAGAAAAGCTTCCACCCCCAACATCAATCAAGCCCGGCAGACCCGTCTGGGGGATGCTCTTTCGGAAACACAGAAAACAGAACAGACTCCCAGCAGGAGATGGTGGGTGTGTGGATCCTGGCAACTCTGCCAGGCAGGCGCCTTACTTGTCTCCTGCTAGCGGCTGCCTGGAAGTTGAGAACCTGGGGCTTTCCAAAGGCACACAACCATCACTTTTTACCATCGATGGCATCTGGTGCACAGCCACCCCTCCGTCCACGGGCAGGACAAGAACTGTGTGTACCCACAGTGGTGTGTGCAAAGTCAACGGAGAAGGCGAAGCACCAGGGAGCAGCTCTACAGGAAGGGACAGGCCACCTCCCCATGTAAAATGGAGTTTAAAACAAACATCAGTACATTTCTGGGCCTAATACGTTACTCTATCCTTCATACTGTTCAAAACAAATTTACTTAAAATTGATTCTAACACTTTGAACTGGAACATTTTCTTGGTCACTGATCAACTTTGGTTATAGAGGCACTAATTTCACTCAGAGGTATTTCAGACCCTCACACATCCAAACTGTTCCTTGAGTCCCAGGATTTGACTTCATTCTGATTTCCGTGTATTTTGAGCAGTTCAGGAGAAAAAGGTGTTTTTCTGTATTGTTTTTTTTTTTCTTTCTCTCTCAGAAGTATACTGGTCCGTGATGCAGCCTTGCTCCTCGGGACCCTCACCTTGGGGGACACTGGCAGCCAGGCCAGTCCAGTCTGGACAAGTGCTGACAGAAGAGCCCACCTGGGCGACCCGCCAAGTCTGTGCCTTGTCGAGGTGGAGCTGGGTGAGGCTTCCCAGACAGCCCCAGAATCTGACTCCAGCTTAGGCTGAGGAGATGCAGGCAAAGCTCAGGGCAAAGACTGCAGAGAACCAGAAGTACTGGGAGAAAGCACCACCTCAGTTGTTCTCACATTGGAGTGTAACTTCACAGAGAAGGTAGGAAAACCAGGAGGCAGAACTAGAAGGTGCTGCTGTGCAGGTGGGCAGGGCTGTCCATACACAGACGCTGTCTTTTTTTTCCTCAGTGCTGGGGATCCAACATAGAACCTCTTACATCCTATGTAAGTGTTCTGCCACTTAGCCACATCTCCAGTCTCTGTATCACTTTTTTGCTGAAAACAGCTACTCTGTGGACAGTCATGTTCATAAGAGCACTATTCACAATAATTTTTTTTTTTTTTTCTTGAGACAAGGTCTCGCTTTGTGGTTCAGGCTGGCCCTGAGCTCAGCCTCAAACTCATATCACAGCAATCCTCCTGCCTCTGCCTCCTGAGTGCTGGGATTACAGGCGTGAGTCACCACGCCCGGCACTGTGGTATGTGGTACTGGTTGCTGCTGGGCGTGAGTCTCCGCACTCAGTATTGTATGTGGTTAACCGGGATCGAACCCAGGTCCTTGCGCTTACAAGACAGGTGCTGGGGAACCACTGAGCTAACTCCCCTGCCCTATTCACAATAATTTTTTTTTTTTTTTTTGAGACAGGGTCTCGCTTTGTGGTTCAGGCTGGCCCTGAGCTCAGCCTCAAACTCACATCACAGCAATCCTCCTGCCTCTGCCTCCCGAGTGCTGGGATTACAGGCGTGACCCACCATGCCCGGCACTGTGGTATGTGGTACTGGTTGCTGCTGGGCGTGAGTCTCCACACCCAGTATGGTATGTGGTTACACGGGAATCGAACCCGGGCCCTTGCGCTTGCAAGACAGGCACCGGAACCACTGAGCTAACTCCCCAGCCCTATTCACAATAATTAAAAGGTAAAACAAGGTTCAGAAGATAAATGGATAAACAAAACTGTTAAGCCTTAAGAAAGGATAGTTGGAGCCAGGGATTTAGCTCTGTGGTTCCGGCGCCTGTCTTGCAAGTGCAAGGACCAGGGTTCGATTCCCGGTGTAACCACATACAATACTGGGCACGGAGATTCATGCCCAGCAGCAACCAGTATCACATACCGCAGTGCCGGGCATGGTGGCTCACGCCTGTAATCCCAGCACTCGGAAGGCAGAGGCAGGAGGATTGCTCTGATGTGAGTTTGAGGCTGAATTCAGGGCCAGCCTGAACTACAAAGCGAGACTCTGTCTCAAAAAAAAAAAAAAGAAAGGATAGTTGGACACTGGCTGCACTATGTAAAAAATCCTATGCTAAGAGAAAGAGGCCAGGAACAAAATGTCAAATGCCAGTATGATTCCATTTGTATGACATACCTGGAAACATCAAATTCACAGAGACAGAAAATAGCGTAGCAGCTGCCAAGGGAGGGAGGAAAGAGAAGTCATATTTGACTGAGGATAGAAGATGATGCCCGTGTGGGAGATGGGCAGTGATATAAAAGTCCTTAATGCCACTGTCCTAGACACCTAGTGGTTCAAATGGTGAACTAAGCATGGGGTACAGTTCAGTGGTGAAGCACCTGCCCAGCAGTCCCAGCACCACTCCCTACCTCCCAAAAGTGCATTTTATGTTATATGGTACATAAGCCACCACAATTCTAAAAACTGAAAAACATGTATCATTATTGTGTCAAAAGCAATTAGCTTGCGGGGCACAATGTTTCAAGTCTGCAATCCCAGCTACTAGCGAGGCTGAAGCAAGAGGATCTCAAATTTGAGCCTAGCCTGGGAAATCTGGTGAGAATTTGTTTCAAAAACGAACAAATAAATAAATAAGGGCTGAACATATAGCTCAGTGGTAGAACCCCTGGGTTCAACCTCCAGAACTGCCAAAACCCCCAAAAACTAACTTAAAATTGAGCATAATAGCACACACCTATAATCCCAGCAGTTGGGAGGCTGTAGCAGGAGGACCGGCAAGAGATCAGACCCAGCCTGGAGCTACTCAGTGAATTCAAGGGCATCCTGGACTACATACTAAGGCCATCTCAAACACACACAAAAAAGAGTTTGAGGGCCAGGGATTTAGCTCAGTGGTTCCAACTTCTGCCTTGCAAGTGCAAGGTCCTGGGTTTAATCCCCGGTAACCACATACAATGCCAGGCATGGAGACTCATGCTCACCAGCAATCAGCACCACATACCACAGTGCCGGGTATTGTGGCTCACACCTGTAACCCTAGCACTCTGGGAGGCAGAGGCAGGAGGATATCTGTGATGTGAGTTTGAGGCTGAGCTCAGGGCCAGCCTGAACTACAAAAGCCTGACCCTGTCTTAAAAAAAAAAAAAAAAAAATTGAATTTATAATGTATAACGTCCAATTTGTTAAAGAAAAAAAGACATTAAGTTTTAAACATCTAGGAGTACACACCAAAACCTTAACAAATAATCTATCAAAGTCTACAGGGGTCAGAAAGACTCACTAGTCTTTCCTATCAGATGATACACCGGCGACGCACTCTGGGTCTCTGGCTTCTGCCTTCAGAGTACCACATGGCAGTGGAAACAGACAGAGGCACAGTGTGTTGGGTCAGCCAGGCACAGGGCACCGTCCCCATGGGCCATTACAGTGGCCCTGGAGGTGTACCAGGTGGCAGCCAATCTGCGGGGACCTGCTGTGTTGGTGGTGGGGGTCCTGTCCCAAGAGAACCCAGTTCTGCGAGGCCATACCAGGGGACCGGAGAGAACATGTGTGAGGCCCGACACGGCCTTCCTTACCGATGGCCCAAAGGACTGTGTTGAAGGTGCCTGTGTCCTCTCTGCCAGAGATGCCATCCTCCCAGGTGACCTGGAGCTGACCGTCCGGGAGCTTCCTGATGCGGGACGGGGTGCAGCCTCTCAGGAAGCGGGTGCCATGAGACTCCATGTGCTCCGTGACCAGAGAAGACATCTGCTGCATAGTACAAGAGGACACGGTGTGAGGACAATGTGACAGCGAGAACATCACTACGGCGATGTCCGTGGGGGGAGGAGCTCCAGTCAGGACTTGAGGGGCCGCCCACTGGAGAATGTGGGCGCCACCCCAGCCCCACCCCCAGGTCCTCTTGCTCTCTGGGTCTGGGAAGCTGAGTCAGGAGAACACGGGCCCCCCCGATGCTGAGCACTTTGGTCAGGAGGCATTTGGTCTGCATGCTTTCCTCAGATGCAGCACTGTGCCCAAGCCCATGCAGATGGCCCTTCTTCTCCCTCCCCAGCCCCAGCAAGTGTGACCAGTTTGCCTGTGTTGCTATCAGGGAGCAGGGACAGCTGGCAGAAGACCCCGCTCCCAGAGAAACTCAGGAGCACTAGGCGAGGCCACAGCCTGGGAGGTGAAATGGACAGCTGCTCCGCCCTCCTGGCCCAGAAGGCCCGTGGGCCCCAGACCCTGGCTGAGGATGGTGGCCAAGTGACCCTGCCACCAGGCGTGTGGGAGGGTGCCATGCAGGCTAGCAGTGACACTGGCCACAGATGCTTCTCAAGGAGAAAATAAACAGTCACGGTTTAAATCCTGACACCTGCCTGGGTGAGGTGGCTCATTCTCGACCACCTGTACGAGGAGCTCTGCACGCCAGACCGGTGTGCTGCTCATCACCCGCAGGCACACTGCCTGTTCTTCCGGAAACCTCTGGATTCCTGAAAGGCTCAGACCCCCAGGGCTCTGGAGAAAACTATAGGGTACACACACGTACACACACACACACACACACACACACACACACACACACACAGCCTCCTTCCTCTGTGTTCAGCCGGCCATGTCCTCCCCACACTAGGGGCTAAGAGGCTTCCTAGACAGTGTGTACTAACCACAGGGATCAGGGTGCACGCCCTGAGGGAAGTGACAGCCATGTGCCAGAGCTTTTCGATGAAGCCATATGCAACTGCACAGGAAGGTGAGATGTGTCTTTAAGTCAGAGCGGTGGGGGTGGGGGTGGGAGAGAACTGGCGTCTGGAGTCAGCAGCCCTGACCCCTGCCACCTTCAGAGGTGCCCTTGCCAGGCCTCTGTGAGCTGAGGCACAACCATAACCATAACAGGATTGTGTAGATCTTGATCCACTCCTCTTTGTCGGGGAACATGGACTGTTTAGCCTCTTGACAATGACACCTCTATGCCTGGGATTTATTGGGTGACTTTCCTTGAAGGTTTTTAGTTACAAAAACATCTCCATCACTCCAGTGCCAGGAGCTTATCCTGCAGTTCACATGGCCCCCGAGATGACGATAGAGAAGACACACACCCAGGCACCTGCTCAGATGCACAAGGCAGAGCCTCTGAACTCTGGCCGTGTGACAGTCACAGATGCCCAGACCTCGTAGCTCCTCCTTGGGCAGCACAGGCCCTGCAAGTCAGTGAGACTGCAGTAACTTCCCAGGCTGTGCTGAGAGCTCCCGGATGTGCTGGGCACACGATGCCTAGAGCCACATGCTCACCCTTGGCTGTGCACGTCTCAGCCTAGCCTGTGGTGGGTGGCTGAGCTGCCTGGTCCTGTGATGGCATCCGGCCTGGCCAGTCTCTCTCCTGCTCCTCCTGGCCTGGAGCTGGGCTCAGTGAGGCAGCACCCACACTGGGACCCAAGAGGATTTCTGGATTGAGGGAGCAGGAGGCTGTGAGGTGGATGCCGGTGTGCCAGGGACTCGTGGCCACCACACACTAATGGAACAATCAGAAGGCACTACTGGTCCGCCAGTCTCGGGGCTGGGGGTGGCATGCCAGATGTTCCTGTGGCCTGGCAGGAACACATCTGTGTAGCTGTCTGTGCACTCCACTCACCAACCTTTTTTCTAGGCTCCCACAACTGCATTTGCATATTTCCTGAACAACATCCTCCTCCAACTCAAGAACCTGCCTCTGTGGCAAGAGATCACCTTCCCAGCCCACACCTCCACCTGCCTGGGGACGCGTGGGTGGAAGGGAGCCCAGCCCTCTGGTACAGTGGAACCCCGGGCCCTACCTGGTCAAAGCCCCGGAGAGGGATGCTGCGCATCATGACGGTGGTGTCCAGGCCGATCCCCGTGAGGAAGCCGGCACACTCCAGGGCGACATCTGCAGGTGATGGTGTAAGGAATACTCAACTGTGACTTGGGGAGCAAAGAAGCAGGAGCTTGGGGGCCGCATTCCAGCTGCTCACAGCCCCACATCTGGCCAACCCGGCGGAGGCTCTCCCAGCCCGAGCTTTAAGCCCTCTCAGCCACATCATGGACCAGGCTGGCCTGTGCCCCCATAGCACTCTCATCCCAGCTCTGGAGTTTTGTCCCAGCTCCAGGGCTGTGCCTGCATCCCGGCCACCTCAGACCACAGCCATCAGCTGGGCTGGGGTGAGACGAGCTCCGTGGGTAGAAGACACAGAACAGCTGCCTGTGACCCGTGCTCTTGTGAGCTGAGGGTCCGGGGCTTTCATCTTCCCCCAGATATCCTTCATCTTCATCCTGGGCTTCCGGGGCTCCTCTCTTAACCCTGCTGATTTGACTGCTCCTTCTGAAGGAAAGAGACAGGAGCCGATGGCTCTCGAGGGAGATCACTTGGGCCGCCTCCCTGCTGGGTCTGGCTGCCCCAACTGCCTGGCTGTCTCGGTGTGTGGCTCAGGAAGACCTTCCAGGAAGCCCTGGCCACAGAGGTCAGCATCAAGTTGTCCCCGGGGCTCAGGCCCTCTGCCCCGAAAAGCCCAGTAAGCCTAACCCAAGGAAGCGCAGGCCCCTTGGAGGGAGCACGGTCAGGAAGGGCTCTGGAGAACAGGAGTCCGTGTCACAGGCAGTTACCGACACACAGCAAAGGATACAGCTGGCCCCAACCACCAACCTGTCAGAGAAACAGAGCGCGTGGTAAGTGGCTGCAGGGCGTACCTGGGCGCACGAGCTGTCATCTCAAGGGGGGGGACACAGAAGGCCCCTTCTTTCTCAAACATTCAGCTAATGAGCACCAAGGCTGACTGTTCAAACAGGTCGTCCCAAGATACAAAGCCCACTTCCCAGAGGGTACAGTTGTGAAATACAACATGACAAACAGTATTATTGAATCAGCAAACTGCCTGGTGGCGAAGGGAATGTGGTTAGTGACAAATAGCACCTGTCCCAGGACAGGAGCCGGGCGGCTCCGGTATTCTGCAGATGCATGGAGAAATAAATGTCCATTGAAAGAAGCGCAGGGTTCTCTTTCTGCCCTGAGATGAGTTTTGCCTGACTCCTAAGGCCAGCTTGGAAGCAGGGAAATATTTTGCAGGATGGTGAGGGAACTAGACGGTGTGGGGTGGAGGTTTCCTTGGGGAAGCATATTCTACAAACAGAACACTTTGAGACCACAGAAATCCAGGGTGGAAAATCCACACAGCCTGTGTGTCCACAGAACAGGACCAGGGCCAGAAGAGTAGCTCTCTGAGGGCACAGCATGGGGCACACAGGACCTTGAGATGCACCAGAAATATTTGCTCTAGGAGCTTTTGCTTTGTCGTTGTGGTTGGAGTACTGAACCCAGAGTCTTGTACATTCTACACAAGTGCTCCGCCACTAAACTACCTTCCCAACCCACTCTGAGTGGTATAAATCCTGGCCTGTGGCCAACTCAGCACTCCATGAGTGTGCACATGTGTGTACACTGACATACAGGTATAACCGTATTTGTACAGTCATAGGTACACACACGTCACATGTCTGCACACATCCTGTCTATACTCTATACACAGGCACATTCATGAATACACAATGCACACACTCGTGTAGGCAACATGCAGAGACACACTCAGACTGGCTCAAAACCCGACTGAACAGAAACCCTTAGCTGGGGTGGCTACGCGTGGGTGGGCTCGTCAGATCACCCCTCAGCCTTTGAACAAGAGTAGGCGATGGGAGGACGGATAAATCCAATGTCAGCATTAATCCTGGCAGGTACCAGTGATATAATTCCATTTCAAGAAGCAGCACATCCTTTAGGATACTGTAGGTGCCCTGTGGGAAGCAGGGAGTGTGCTGCTCCCTCAAGAGCTGGGGACAAAACTCTGGGCCTGGCTGGGGACAAAGTGGTCCCAGCTGGCCATGCAGCCCCCCTCAGTGCATGAGGAATGGAGAAAGGAGACCAGGAGAGCAGAGGTGCTTTCTAGGCTCCTTGTAGGGCCCGCAGTGCCTAAGAAGCAGACCCAGGTGCACACAAACACAACACAGGTATGTGAAGGCGCATTTCCAAAAGCACAGAACAACTCTTGGGATTTGATGGCTATGGTGAAAGGCACAAGCCTGTAAGATATGACATTATAAGTGACTTAAAATACGAATAGTACCCAGCTGTTGTGAACATCCTGCCCTAAAAGCCAGATCCATGCTGGGCAGGTGTGTCCGCGCTCAACACAGGTGGCCTTTGCCCCCTGCTTCTGGCATCCCTACCTGAGACTCTGCATCCTGCCCAGCTGTGCAGGCTCGAGGGAGGTGACACCAGTGTGGTCCTTCCATTGCCAGCTGGGCCCCCCTGCTGTCCAGGAGCTTTCCTGCTCAGCCTCCTCAGGAAATGGGGTACTGTAGCCTACAGGCTGCAGGACAGCAGGCTGGGTGAGCCTCCCCACTCAGCCTCCTCAGGAAATGGGGCACTATAGCCTCCAGGCTGCAGGATGGCAGACTGGGCCTTCTCTCAGCCCTTCTCCATTGCTGAGAACAAAACACTGTGGTCTCCTGATCCTGGCAAAAATAGTTCGTTTTGCAAGCCAGGGTTTTAGCTCAGTGGTTCTGGCTCCTGTCTTGCAAGTGTAAAGGTCTGGGTTCGATCCTGGGCATGGAGACTCATGCCCAGCAGCAATCAGTACCACATACCACATACCACAGTGCCGGGTGTGGCAGCTCACACCTGTAATCCCAGCACTTGGGAGGCAGAGGCAGGAGGATTGCTGTGATGTGAGTTTGAGGCTGAGCTCAGGGCCAGCCTGAATTACAAAGCCTGAACCTATCTCAAAAAAAAAAAGTTTGTTTCTTACCAGACATGGTGGTGCACACCTGTAATCCCATTTGGGAGGCTGAGGTAGAAGAAATGCTTCAAATTTGAGGCCAGTCTGGACTACATAACGAGACCCTTTCTCAAAAAAAAAGAAAGAAAAGAAAAATTTACTTCTGCAGTTCCCATGTGCCAGCTCCTCAGAGCCGCACAGGGAGCTAGCAGGGGAGCTGGGGGTCACAGCTCTGCCCTCAGAGGCCTTGCAGCACCCAGCACATCTGTTCTTGTGGCCATGTGGTGAGAGGAGCAGTGGTTCCCACTTCCCAGGTGCCAGTTCCAAGATGCCGACAGAGGGCACAGACAGGGAAGGCAGACACCAACCAGGCACTCTCTGAAGAAGGCTTCCTTGACTGTGCACAGCTGAAATCTCTTGACAAAAGCCCTCCTCCTGCTCGGTCCCAGGGTACCTCTGGGCCTTTTGTCTTCATGAACAATGATTTTCCTCACTATTGATTTTTACTCTACCTGTTCCCCCAATCAATCAAATAATGAGAATGTTTATTCTCAGAAGAATGCGGGATATAAGATCTCAAACAGAGAACTCCCTTCGAACAGACTAGAGGATGAATGTGCTGGAGGAAAAAAGAATCAGATGTCAAAGCTTCCAGTCAGAAAGCAGAGAGATGGAAGATGCTTAACTGCAGATGGCCTTCCTCGGATCACACTCCACCTGGGCAGGGCTGCAGGCCAGACATGGACCAGGGGGCCTGATACCAGCGACAGAAGTACAGCAACCAGCCCAGGCCATGGCCAGCTACGAGGAGCACAGTGGTGCTGGCGGAAGTCAGCTCAGCAGACGACCCGGGGCTGGAGACTCCAGATTTAACTGCTGCCATTAAAAGAGCCTGATAATCCCTGCTACTTGGGAGAGACAAGGCAAGATAGCAAGTTTGGAGCCACCTCAGCCAATTTAGCAAGACCTAGTCTCAAAATAAAAATTTCAAAAGCACTGAGCAAGCTCAAGGCCCTGGATTCAACAACCCCTAGTATTTAAAAAATAATTTAAAAAAACCCCGAAACCAGGGTCTCTGCCCACACACCTAGAAGCCACCACTCTGTAACACGTAAGCCATGAATCCAAACTTGTGTGTGTCCCAGGCAGCTCATCTCTCTGCCTTCTGGTGTACAACGTTTTCCAGGGAGGTATAACTACCATGAGATTAACCTAATCACAGGGCAGGCTTTCTAGTTCAAAATCAGGACAGGGAGGAAGCAAAAACAAAAGCATTAACATAGGCTGGAGAAGCCCAGGCTTAAAAAGCCATCCGTTTGCCTCTGGAGCCTAAAGGCCTTGATCCTCTCTCCAGAAAGCATACCCACACACGTGACAGTCACAGGACCCACCTGGCCCCTCGGCGGTTCTGCCAACACAGGAAATACCAGCTGGGTTACAGAGCTGTGGGCACCGTGAGAGGTGATGGGCTGGCTCCGGGTTTGCCAGAGGGCTGCCAGCCCCATTCGACTCCTTGGTGCCCGATGCTGGGTTTGATGGAAACTGCACTGACCAACCTCTGGGTAACAGATGCCCCAGCCCCTGAACCCACAGGTATGCGCACTAGCAGATGGACAGACAGGCTTCACAGTCTGGGAAACCAAGTCCCAGGTAAATGCTGACACCATGTTTGCGGGACACAGGACAGTATGCCAAATAAACGTGGAGATTAAAGCAGAAAATGAGACTTATAAGCAATGGTCACTTCTAAATAAACAGCTAGAGTTTCCCCTAACATAAAGTTTACTTTCCTCTCTCTTTGGCTTAGAGAGAGAGAAAAATGACTGTGGTACCTGGCGAGGCTTCTGCAACTCCCTAACAGGGTCAGGCCACAGTCCTTCCATGACAAACTGACTGGCGGCGCTTCCAGCCCAAACTGTAAACCATGCTCCCTGCTTCACAAAGCCCTCGACACCAAGGGCAGAAGGTGTCGGCCATCCTGGGACATCCTGGCCCTCCCTCTCCGAGTGGACGGATAGGCGGGGCTGGGAGCCGTGAGACAGGGTGTCCTCCTGCTCTGTGAGCCTCTTGGGGATCTGAATAAGGCCTCCTGAGTGGAGAGAGTAACAACCAGGTCCTGGCTGTTCCCTGGAAATGGCCCCTCAGTTCCTGGACCTCAAGATAGGTCTGATGCGGAGGAAGAACCACACCAAGACGGCTGTTGGCCCATTCAAGTCCTCTCCCTTGGCCCAGCATGGCCAGCTCAGCCCAGCGACTCAGTTACCTGAGCTCTGCAACCTGACATCAAGGCAGAGGACAGAGCCCAGGTCACGCCGGTCCAGGAGGCAGAGGTAGGGATGCTGGCCCAGGAACGTGGGGCGGCCACCACTGAGTCTGCAGGGTATGGAGGCTTCAAGGCGGCAGCTCTCTTACTGCTCAGGCCCCTTAAGGCTGCAGGTTTTTCTTGGCTGCATCTGAATCCCAACTTCCACGCCTGCCTCCCACAGAAGTCTGAGGAGTGTGCTGACCTTTCTCACCCTCCCCCCACCTCTCTGGGCCTTGCTCTGCAGGCCCGAATGACTCAGTCCAGCAAGACCGCACACCCCTCAGCACCCCGACTCCCCGGGCTGGAAGTTTACAGCTGGTTACAGGGGCCACTACCCCACTGACCATTCTTCCTCAAGGGGCTCCTGCTGCCTCCCAGGGGACGCTGCCCCCCAACACCAGAATCTCCTCACTTCTTCATCCTATTTTGCATTTACAGTTTTGACAAAGGAATTAAGACATGAAAATAGTGGAAAAGGGAATAAATCTAGACACAAAGCTGATAGCTGAGGCCTAACAGGTGTCAACCTGGAGCCCCAGTCAGCCCGTGCTGGCTGAGCACTTGAGGCAGCCAGGACACCCCTGAGCCCGCTGGCCCTGGGGTCCCTCCCTCGCACTTGTGAGCTCTCGCTGCCTCTGCAGGGGTTTGCCGCACAGGCTGTCACCTCCCGGGCTCTGACCCAGGTGTCTAGCTCACTCTGGCCAACAGGATGGCCGTTTTGCTGGCACCCAGCCGCTGGGTGAAGAGTGTGTCTTAATATTGATTACTATGGGCAGGGCTCAGGCCTGACTGCCCCATCTCTGCCATCGGCCCAGCCCGCGGCTCCCTGACACCTGACACAGATGTGAAGCAAGGGCAGCTTCCCATGTGATGCCGGAGGCAGCGCGGTCGGCGTGGGGAAGCTAAACTGTGTAGGCCCATCACAGGCTCACCTCACTTCTGGGGTGACCTGAGCCACTATCCCGGGCCCCACACAGACACAGACACACGGAGAAAACAGGAGGAGGCTGGGCTGCACCCTGCGGACCGCACCAGAGACCCGGAGACCTGGAGACCCGGTGGGGCTGACGAGGCCCGTCTTCACCAGACCTGGCGGCCCGCTACGAAAAGCACAGGCACGCCAGAGCCCACCAACCTCCAGGCTGGGACCAAGCAGTCAACATGTCCCTACCCGACTCCAGGAGGAACTTCGGGGCCAGAGGGCCAGCCCTAGGGTCCATATTAATTTCAGCTCCATTTTAAAGGCGAGTTAAAATAAACATGGGGAATATTTATAAGGCAAATAAATCTGGCAGAAACAGCCCCTCCAAGTGTGAGCAGAGGCCTCTCCCTCAGCCCCAGCCCAAGCTGATAAAATACAGAAATGCTACTGTAGACCCTCCGGGCTTATTTTGACTGCTACAGAGGAATGTAACATGTAAACACTCACTCCCGAATTACACTGTTACAACTTGCATTAACAGCCTCGGACAAAAGCTGCATTTTCACAGAAGCATCGTACAGGGATATATCTCTAGCTTAATTTTTAAAAAAACCATTTCCTCACATAAATCATGTTCAGAATGAAAAGGGTGACTGATACATTGCAAACACATTTTTTTCCTTAAACAATAACATACCTAGATTCCTTCTAAACTAAAAGCTTTAAAAAAAAAAAAAATCCCAATTTTTTTTTTTTTTTTTTTCTGAAGAAAATAAACACTGCACTTTCTTTCCTGACCAGAGTATCTGGGACCAGGTCTTCCCAGCTGAGTGGGCCTTGCTGGCCACAGTCGCACAGAGGAGTCCTTCAGCCATGGGCCACCTCACTGAAGCAGGTCCCCCTTGGGGTTCCCCACTGTGGAGCCCCACATGGGGCACCTCCCCAGAAATGCGCAGGCGCAGAACTCAGACACGCTGCCCTGGTGACCAGTGGAGGTAGCAATTGGAGCCCACGAGAGAACGCGGCCTAGACCGAGGGCAGCGCAGGGCCCGGCCATACGTTTGAGGCTATTTCAACACGGTTCCAGCATTTACAGCATTACAGAGAGGCTGGAAAAACATGTCTAAATTCCATTGAGGGAAATCAGCGTGAAAGAAACCAGTCCCGGTGGCCAGAGGCAGAAATGGGGGCCCCAAGTGGGGATGGTGCTTTCAGATAGGTACCAGGGGCCAAGCTGTCACCTGCCAGGGGCAACCTGGTAGCCCACCAACAATGGCAACCAGCCCTAGGATATACCGTAAAGGAAAAATCCAACCTGTGGAAGCCCTACAGGAAATAGAAGAACTAAGAAAAAAAAATCTTGGAGGTGGGGCAGGCCTTTCTGAACATGTAATAAATCTAAAAGCCATTAAGTGTAAAAAGAGATTTAAGTTACATCAGAAAAAAAAGGAAAACCATTTGTACATTACACAAGTTAAAAGACACGAGAAGCTGAGAAAATCTGCTCTGTGTATAATACAGAATCCCATCTCTAATACACAAACCAGCTGGAAGATAAGAAAAAGATAAGAAGAGAAACCAACTGGATAGAAAGTGGGCCAAGGACCGACCACACATACACACACGCACACACAAATGCACGCATGCACACAGACGCACACACACACACACACATATGCACGCATGCAGCATGCACTGACAATTTCAGTTTCAAGAAAGGCCAGTACATACACAAAAAGATGGCTGATTGAAGTTAGATTGTGTTTAATCTGACAGATAGTTAAAGACAAAAAGGGGGTACACGCCCATAATTCCAGTGTTCTGGGCAGCTGAGGTGGGAGAATCATAAATTGGAGCTCAGCCTTATCAAGAGCCTGTCTTAAAATTTGAAAAAAGGACTGAGAATGTAGCTCAGTACAATGGACCTTGAGTTCTATTTCCAGTGTTATACACACACAAACATAAAAGAGTAAAAAAATAAATAAGAAATCTTATAAATAAGCAGATAATTAATTTTAAAAATTACAAAGCAGGGCCGGGGAGTTGGCTCAGTGGTTCCGGCGCCTGTCTTGCAAGCACAAGAACCCGGGTTCGATCCCCGGTAACCACATACCATACTGGGTGTGGAGACTCAGGCCCAGCAGCAACTAGTACGACATACCACAGTGCCGGGCGTGGTGGCTCACGCCTGTAATCCCAGCACTCGGGAGGCAGAGGCAGGAGGATTGCTGTGATGTGAGTTTGAGGCTGAGTTCAGGGCCAGCCTGAACCACAAAACGAGACCCTGTCTCAAAAAACCTAAAAAAAAAAAAAAAAAAAATTACAAAGCAGCTAAGGACCCGGAGGTGTAAGCTAAGTGGTAGGATACTTGCTTAGCATGTGCAAGGCCCTGGGCTCACTTCACAGTACTGCTAAATAAATGAATAACCATACAAAATCAAACAAACTCAGCACAAAAGTGCAGATAACCTCAAAGTTACGGCATAAAGGAAAAAACTGAAAATTCAGGCTGGTTCTATTGTTCAGTGTTAAAGTGCTGCCTGGCATGCAGGAGGCCAGGAGTTCAATTTCTAGTACCACAAATAAACAAGTGAATAAATAATCAAAAAAAATATGACATCAAAAGACGAACTCCAACCTTAGGATACGGTGGAAGGCAGCAGACAGATGGATGCAAACTGGTGAGAGCTCAGCTATAGACAGGGAGGGGCCGATGCATGCCATGGACAGCAGGGACCGTGGCTACCGCAGGAACTGGAAGAGACACTCATTTCCATTTTGTTTTTGGACTGAGGGTTAGACCCAGGGAGCACTGTGCTACATCTCCAGCCCTTTTATTTATATTTATTTTTACTTCTGAGATCAAGTTGTCTAGAACAGGCTCAAATTTGTGATCCTCTTCCTTAGACTCCAGAGTAGCTGGGAGAATGTATGCACCACTAACTACTGGCTCATTTACAAGCTGATGCCAAGTTCTGGAGGGAGAAGGGGAAGCAGGTAAAGGTGCGGGTAGGGGGTGGATTTAGCTCAGTGGTTCCAGCACCTGCCTTCCAAGCGCAAGGTCCCAAGTTTGATCCCTGGTAACCACATACAACAATGCTGGGCATGGAGACTCACACGCACCAGCAATCAGAACCACACACCACAGTGCCAGGCATGGTGGCTCACGCCTATAATCCCAGCACTCGGGAGGCACTGCTGAGTTTGAGGCTCACCTGGGCTACATAGTGAGCTCAGGGTCAGCCTGAACTATAAAAAGAGACACTGTCTCAAAATAAAATAAAATAAATAAAAAACATGTGTAGGGCAGGGTACAGTTAGCCTGAGGCAAATGTCTTGAGGATGAAGGTCACTGACCCTTGGACCAGGATTTTCTACATTGAGGAAAGACCCTGTTAGGCATATAGAAAATGTATAAAAGTACCTCACCCATCAGGACCAAAAAATAACGAGTTTTGGCAGGGACATGGAGACACTGGAGCCGCCACAGTGTCCGTGGGAATGCAGGACGCTGAAGCTACTGTGGGACAAGTGTGGCAGCGTCTCAAAAAGCTCCTACCATTCCACTTCTAGGGCTTCTAGGTCTCCCCATGAGCTACACCAGGATTTCCTGGTCTGTATCCCAAAGAATTGAAAGCAGGAGCCAAAGAGTGTTCGTAGCTCCGTGCTCACAGCAGCGTTCCCCACAACAGCCGAGGTCCGAGCGGCCCATGTGCCCATGGACGGATGGGTGGGAAACAAAATATGATCTGAACAAACAGCACGGCATCATTCGGCCTTGCAGAGGAAGGAAACGCTGACGTGCGCTTCGCCATGGAGAAACCCTGACGATATGCCCGTGCGACAGGCCACTCGCAGAATGGACAGATGCTGCGTGCCCACTTGCAGGAGGGAGGGAGAGTTATCACAGTCATAAAAACAGAAAAG